>JAXCGZ010006445.1:20000-22500 GCA_037179515.1 Halocaridina rubra
ACAAACACAACAATGGAGTAAAAGATATTTTGGAATTCAGTTTAAGCAGCAGAGGCATGCATAGATATAAAAAAAAAATATATGGAAATTGTCTCCAAATTAAATAAAATATATTTATCCATTATGAAAAAGCTGAGTGATGACTAGTTGTTTCGAAAAATATAGGTAAATAAAACTTCCAGGTTTTATAACATTCTGATTAAAGCATTAGAATAATTACAAAAACTACGAAATATTCTTCCCCCACACTCTTATTGTAACTTACTAACAAATAAAAAAAAACACTACGAACCCTGTCAAGAATGTCTTGAAGGTTCTCTTTATACGAGTAATTACATATAAGACTGGACCTCAACGGAAGAACACTCACCTACTGCCCACCAAGGCCCGTCCACCCCTGGGTGGATATCTATATACTACTACTACTACGAAATATTCTAAGAAATTATCTAACACGGAAAGCTCTCATAATAATTTGGAAGTTGAGAGTTATTCCCTATTATTATTATTATTATTATTATTATTATTATTATTATTATTATTATTATTATTATTATTATTATTATTATTATTATTATTATTATTATTATTATTATTATTATTATTATTATTATTATTATTATTAGCCAAGCAACAGGCCCAGCTGGAAAAAGTCAAAGGCCCTTAAGTATAAAAATCGCGGTACTTACCCCATCTCCTTCTTCGGAATCATAGTTGATCATTTCATTCCCTCTGTACCAGAAAACGTAAGAGAGAGCCTTTGTTGTATGGTGCATGATGCAGACCAGACGCATGATGGTGCCTAACTTCACATGTTTTTCAGGGGCCCCAAGAATCTCCGCCTCAGCCTCTGTCCTAATCACAAAACATTTGCCGAAATATTACTTTGGCAAAACAAACTGTTTATCTTACACACAGGCTAATATACGAGGGGGTGCTGAAAAGTTTCTGGCTTTAATGGTATCTATTCAGGAGAAGATATAAAAAAGCATTATGGTATGCAATATATCTTTCTCTTTTCAGAAGGTTTAACGCAAGATGGCAGCTCCTACGTAGATTTTAGTAAATCAGAAGCACAGGTTATCATGAAGTTCCTCTTCTTGCAAGGTAAAGGAGTGGCGGAAATCCATGGCAAGATGAAGGAAGTCTTGAAGAATGACTGTCCATCATACTCTACAGTGAAAATCTGGGTATCAGTGTTTTGGACTGGTCATTTTGAGGTCACAGATGAACTCCGATCAAGACAGCCAACTTCCGGAACTACAGAAGACAAGCCGATGCTGTGCACGTCATGGTTATCGAGGACCGCCGAATTTCAGCTATAGTCATAGCTGAGACTCTGAGGTATTCCCACAAAAGAGTTGGCCACATCATTTACAACATTCTGGACATGAATTAGCTTTTCGTAAAATGGGTGTCCAAATGCCTGAACTCAGATCAGAAGTGCATCAGAGTGACGATATCAAAGGCAATTTTGGACCAGCTTCCAGTGGAGAAGGCAGATTTTATAACTTGTTTAGTCACCATGGATGAGCTTGGATTCATCACTATGATCCCCAAACCAAGCAGCAATCAATGGAGTGGCAGAACAGCGGTTCACCACGTCCCAAGAAGTTTTGGACCCAGAAGTCAGCTAGAAACAATTCTGCTCTCAGTGTTCTGGGACAAAGTAGAAGTATTTCTCATAAAATACCTGCCAAAGGATCGTGCCATTAACGGAGAATACTACATGTCTCTGTTGGATGAACTGCGTGAAAACTTGAAGCAGAAATGCTGTGGCAAGCTGAACCGTGGTGTTCTGAATTGGTAGACCACCTGCCTTACTCTCCAGACTTGGCCCAGTCAGACTCACCTCTTTCTGCAGCTGAAGAAACGTCTCAAAGGAACGAAATTTTTCTCCAGCTTGCACGTGATCGCTGCTACAGAGGCCTGATTGGATGCCCAACCTTCCGAGTTCTTTTACTAGGGCTTAGAAAAACTGAGAGACCGCTGCAATAAATATGTGAATCTGAAGGGGAATACGTTGAACAAAATCATATTGAACTGATCCTCCTGTATTTTCTTTTACCCAAAGCCAGAAACTTTTCAGCACCCCCTTGTACACTGTACATGAATATACTTTATGTTATCTATGAGATTTGATACACATATCATATGTATAAAAGGTTTCACGAGAAACACATGTGTTTTGTAAAACATAATTATTTTGACAACGAGGGGAAAACAGAAAACTACGGACTAACTAAGTATTCATCTTCAGGCAGTTGCGTAGATAAATATACCCGAAAGCGCTAAAGTAACTCCGTTATTTCTTGTATAATAAGATAAAAATCCTGTAACACTCTTGTACTCCTTGCACATCATAGCAGGCGGCCACTTCCTCAATGAATTTTTGTTAATTAAAATGGTCATATATAAGAGGCAAAGACGCGCAGAATACGTCAAATTCCTGCCCTTTCCAGTTATTTGTTACAGCTGTGTCAGCTTATTAGCCAACGCA
>JAXCGZ010006445.1:35000-41285 GCA_037179515.1 Halocaridina rubra
CCAAATAATACTCACCAGTGAGGGAACTAGCTTAACCTAACATGCCCTTTTCTTCGGGTCATACACATGCTCCTCTATTTTGTGATTAAGATCATACCATTTTCCAAGCATTTTTATTTTGCAGGCTGAGATAGCCGGAAAGGATGTACACATATATTAATAAAATGAATAGAAATACCCGAAATAAGTATGCAATATATATATATATATATATATATATATATATATATATATATATATATATATATATATATATATATATATATATATATATATATATATATATATATATTATATATATATATTATATATATATATATATATATATTATATATATATATTATATATATATATATATATATATATATATATATATATATATATATATATATATATATATATATATATATATATATATATATATATATAAATTCATTAATTAGAACATTTCAAATCCTATACAATCTTACTTGTAGTACTTGTAGAGGTAAGAGTAAAACATTTCTAGGGTTTGGAATGCTCTGATTAATCAATTACACATAGTCCCAAATTACCCCAAATGTCCCAAATTACCCCCATAATACGGGATGTACACACACACACACACAAACACACATACACACACACACACACACACACACACACATATATATATATATATATATATATATATATATATATATATATATATATATATATATATATATATATATAGTAATGAGTTTCATTAGTTATAAATTCCCAAGTATCTCCCGAGTCTCAGTTCTACAGCAAAATACTCTTATATTTTGAACATGCTTTCACATCGTATCGATTCTCTTTTGTATTATTATTATTATTAACATCCACACTCAATTAGATCTTTCATAATATAGAAGATAATGACCATTAATCTTTTAAGCTTTGTTGCTGAAAAAAATTTCTGTATATTTTCAGTTACGCACGTTATCGTAATGTAATAATTAATTTGCAGAATGGGTGAAAAACAGGTAACTAGGTTGTACACTGGAGAACGAGGTTGGCAGTGAGAGTGGAAAGTCACACGTCCTAACCCGATATCTTCTCACACTCTACTGACTCCGAGTCAGGGTCAGTCCCTGAGAGCCAGCACTGCAATGCTCCCTTCAAGAGCCGCTGAAACGCGTTGCTTGATATCCAGTGAGAGAGAGAGAGAGAGAGAGAGAGAGAGAGAGAGAGAGAGAGAGAGAGAGAGAGAGAGAGAGAGAGCTGCTTATGGCGAGCCTTTGACCCTTTTAAAAATAGCATAAATATATAAGTCCCATACCGGCAAAAGGGTAAAGAGAATGTGTTATCTTTTCTAATAACAATTTGCATTGCAATGCAGACACTTTTTTCAAGGAAATTAAGATAAACAAGAAGAAAGACTTAAACACTGGATAGGCTGTTAAACTGGAACTTATGACCTCCTGGTATAAGGATAGACAGGATCGGATAAAAATAAATTAAGTCTTATAGCTAGTTAACTTCACGTAGATGAACTTTTAGGATGCCAAACGGGAAAGATTAATGAGTACTAAATACGAATGCACTAACAGAGTCGCATAGTGGAGTTATACTAGGATTGTGTAACACTCTATATCACTGTCCGTTTCGATTGTCTCTCTTTTCCTTTTCCTCACCAAGTTGCTTCACTAGTTGGAGAGTGCTGATTTATATGCTTTCTTTGACTTTTTCAAGCTGGGCTTGTTGCTTGACCTATGATGCTAATAATAATAATAATAATAATAATAATAATAATAATAATAATAATAATAATAATAATAATAATAATAATAATAATAATAATAATAATAATAATAATAATAATAATAATAATAATAATAATAATAATAATAATAATAATAATAATAATAATAATAATAATAATAATAATAATAATAATAATAATAATAATAATAATAATAATAATAATAATAATAATAATCAATAATAAGTGATAATAATGATAATAATAATAATAATAATAATAATAATAATAATAATAATAATAGTAATAATAATGATAATAATAATAATAATGATAATAATAATAATAATGATAATAATAATAATAATAATAATAATAATAATAATAATAATAATAATAATAATAATAATAAAAACAACAATAATAATAATGATAATAATAATAATAATAATAATAATAATAATAATAATAATAATAATAATAATAATAATAATAATAATAATAATAAATGATAATAGTTCACCATAAAACTCTCTTCTCACACTGCTCATCTCAGAGTAATTTTAATTATAGCGCTTGTGTTTAAAACTTTCAACAAGTCGCCTCGTATTTTCTCATTATTTTCAGATTTATTATGTTATATTCTTGAATTTTATTTTAAGAGTGTGACACCGGGACATGCAAGAAAGTTGCCCTCATCAATAAAGCCCGAGGCACGAAGAAAACATTAAGACGAAGAAAAAGTAAAAGGTTAAGGACAAGGCAGAGATGAGGTAAAGATACACAATTAGAAAAGGACAAGCTGAAAGAATAGCCGAAGTACTCAGGACATAGGAATTTATAATAAATTTATCTCTAATAAGAAGAGGCAAGGTACTGATAAAGGCAACTTCGCATATTCTCATGTCTTCAACATTTACATAAAGGAAATTAGTTTTAATGCGAAGTTAAAATTACTTATCGAATGATCATAGATTATTATTATATTATTATTATTATTATTATTATTATTATTATTCTTATTATTATTCTTATTATTATTCTTATTATTATCATTATTACTATTATTACTATTATTATAATTATCATTATCATCATCATCATCATCATCATCATCATCATCATCATCATTACTATTCTTATTCTTATTCTTATTCTTATTCTTATTCTTATTCTTATTCTTATTCTTATTCTTATTCTTATTCTTATTCATTCTTATTCTTATTCTTATTCTTATTCTTATTCTTATTCTTATTCTTATTCTTATTCTTATTCTTATCATCATCATCATCATCATCACCATCATCATCATCATCACCATCACCATCACCATCACCATCACCATCACCATCACCATCACCATCACCATCACCATCACCATCACCATCACTATCACTATCACTATCACTATCACTATCACTATCACCATTACCATTACCATTACCATTACCATTACCATTACCATTATCATTATCATTACCATTACCATTACCATTACCATTACTATTACTATTACTATCATTATCATTATCATTATCATTATCATTATCATTATCATTATCATCATCATCATCTATTATTATTATTATTATTATTATTATTATTATTATTATTATTATTATTATTATTATTATTATTATTATTATTATTATTATTATTATTCGTTAGCCTCTGGCAGTCTAGCCTCTCATACTGGTTGTAAGTTTTTAATGCTTGGATACCCTTCCTAACACTTATCTTCACCATTTGAACAAGGCTTGCAACCAGCACCGAGTTGAACTGACATGATTCCCCAGTGGCAACCTAAATAGATAGCATTTAAATTGAAATATTTGAAATGGTAAGGATTCCCTAAACAGGAAACGATAATTGGCAAATCCCAATTATTTTTTACACAAAATGATTTAGGTCTTATTTGCTGCCTTTTTTTTCTCAAGTAATTATATTTTTGATGAGTTTTCCTTGAATATCGTTATGGATTATTCCGCTTTTGTACGACTGCGGCTACTACTACTACTACTACTACTACTACTACTACTACTACTACGCATAATAATACATATACTACTACTACTACAAAACACTGAAGGAACTACCTCATCATCTTAGCTCGAATAGGTTGCCTGCATGGCTAATTATTATTCGAAGCTTTTTGATTATGCAAAGTGGAAAAACTTATTTCCTAATTATACTTTCAAGCTGTACATCCTCAGAGTCTAGATACCTTACATATTCTACCGACAGCTTGGCCTTGTCCCTCAGAGGTAAAACAGTACTAAAATTAGCAGAGAGAGAGACTGGTCATCACAAACTGACACTAAAGAAATCCTTAGGCTCTAGTTTTGCTCTTCCCTGACTTCAACTAATCTTGAAATAAGGATTCTGGGATCTTGTAAAGATAAATAACCTCCACAACCCCATGTAAAGTTGAATTAACCCGTATTCAAACTTGTAAAATTAAATAACCCAGTAATTAAACTTGTAAAGTTGAATAACCCGTTGTTTGTTTTTATAAGAACCAACTGACATCATGTAGGAATAAAGAACAAAAATAAGAAGACAGAACATTTATTCACACAAATACACAAATGCGAGTAAAAGGGAAAACAACTAATAATTACCTTATAAATACAAATAACCTCTGAAATTACCTTGTAAATATAACTAACCCCAAGACTTGTTGTAAACATGAAAAACCCTAAAGGACCCTAGGGTTATTTATGTTTACAAGATCCAGATTCTCTCCTTGGGTCCCATCCCCCCTTATATACAGAGTAAAGGTGTGAATGCTCCTCGTTTAATGTTGGTGCTTCCCTCAGAGTACTGGCTTATCTTGTCCTGTTGTTTTTTCTTTTGTACAGTTTGAAGTGCTTGATGATAATGGCTTTGGGCCAATGGGTAAAATACAATAAAAAAAAAAATCTCCACTATCATTTGACCTGACAGCTGCCTTGTGAGACATTTCTTCTCCAGTAAGTGGCTGAAGGTCAGGTTCAGCTGTTACATCCTTGTTGACCTCTTTCAATACCTTAGCAGTGATATTCGGACTTCATCTTGTTTTATACAGACTCTCTCTCTCTCTCTCTCTCTCTCTCTCTCTCTCTCTCTCTCTCTCTCTCTCTCTCTCTCTCCTCTCTCTCTCTCTCTCTCTCTCTCTCTCTCTCTCTCTCTCTCTCTTATATGAATTATACATATATTTTCTGTATGTTGCTATATAATTCTGTTTGTGCATTTCTGCGTTTCTCTGAGCTTTACTTTTGCATATAATGTACTCAGTGCTGCCATTCTGTGAGTTGTGTGTTAGTATGCAGCAATGTTTTATCAATATGTACACCTCCCTGTAAACCATGTTCAATTCTTGGTTTTATATCCATTTGAAGCATTATTTGTATGAACTCATGTAATGTCTGACGCCTTGGCGCAATAAATTAATAAAATAATAAATAAAATAATCTCTCTCTCTCTCTCTCTCTCTCTCTCTCTCTCTCTCTCTCTCTCTCTCTCTCTCTCTCCTCTCTCTCTCTCTCTCTCTCTCTCTCTCTCTCTCTCTCTCTCTCTCTCTCTCTCTCTGTGAGTGCGTGTGTGTGTGTGTGTAGTGTGTGTGTTTGGTTTTTTACGTCAAGACTGGAATATTGAAATTATTGGGAAAGTTTGAGAGCAGCAGATGTTTTCTTATTGCTTTATATGATTGCTTCTCTCTCTCTCTCTCTCTCTCTCTCTCTATCTCTCTCCTCTCTCTCTCTCTCTCTCTCTCTCTCTCTCTCTCTCTCTCTCTCTCTCTCTCTCTCTCTCTCTCTCTCTCTCTCTCTCTCAAGCAATCAGAAAAACTTCCGTAATTTGCACTTTTACTTTATTTACATAATTACTGCATAATTTTTCATTTGCTTGCTTACTGGTTTATGCATTAAGGACTTTTGGAGTTACTGTCATTTTAAGGAATTCAGATTGTGTTAGAAATGTAATAATTTGGAATGCTCCAAATTCAGACTTACGAGGTCAAAATAATCATGAAGTATCAATTGGTCAGGTGGGTAAAACATTACGAATAAGAATACAGCAACAAGGATATATATAAGAAGGGGGGGGGGTATTCAAAACGTTTTCATTGTATCTATGGATAATGACAAAATCACAAAATAAATTGGAAAAAATTTTAAAGCGAATCATAAGTTTAGTATCGTAAGCGATTGCAATTTACGTAAGTATTTTTTATGACATTTTATGAAGTGTAAAGGATTGTTTGATAATTAGAGAATTTAATCTTAATATTTTTTTCTTTTACTTATAATGAGACATTGTTATAGCTTAACGTGGTGAAAATGTCCTCTTGGGAACTGATTCGGTTATTTTGATAACAAAAAAACTTATAATTTTAATAACCAATTAATCCTTTTCTTTTTTAAACTGTTGTGCTGATTTTTAGTGAATGATCGTAAATGTCTTTAATTAGGTACATTTTTGTATGCTGTGATATTTTTGTAATTTAGAGCTTTACAAAACCGCGTAATTGTTCAAAAATATCTCTTTAGTACACTTTATTTAAACAGTAAATATGCTTTCAGAGCTCGTTTTTTTTG
>JAXCGZ010006446.1:10000-12500 GCA_037179515.1 Halocaridina rubra
ATGGATATTGAGGGAATAAACTTTTTTTTTTAACTTTCAAAATTGTTGTTTGTACTGACCAATATCCTCTCAAATATATTTTTTCTTTATGTTATCTCCCAGGCTGCTCAGCTAATTGTAATACCAATTTTGAGTTTGAGTTTTACATGAATGAATAACTTGCTCAACGCTAACATAAACTTTCCTCCTTGCTTACTTTATTTACATTGCATGACAGTCTCTACAGAGCATGCGTGTTTATTCTTAGTTTCGGAATAGTCATTGCAATGTATACATATTCTAATTTGTAGCGTAAGCTATTTCAGGATAAATATTTTGTAAGTCCCCAAAAGATATGTCTAGTGAAGGTAGGTGGCAATGCTGAAACGTCATATTTGTTTGTACTTCAAGAAGCCCTTTTGCTCTTACCTTATAGATATAATATATCTCTTTTGCCTTTGAGCGTGCCTCGTATGTAAAACCAAAGAAAACCCAAATTCTATGAAAACATTTATACTTCAACCCATCTGGGACGCGAACCTAGGACACATAATTACTGTACCAAGGCGCTACCAATTATGCCAAAGTCAGGGTAAAATATTATTTATGTTTTCACATATGGTACTGTGCTTATTTGATTGTGTCCTAGATTCGAGTCCTAGTCGGGGAAAAATATGATTCATGTTTTCACATATGGTAATGTGCTTATTTGATTATTGTCAATTCCTAATTAGATTGAGATTTGAAATAAATGCGAAAACGAAGCCACGAGTGGGGTTGGGGGAAACTGAAATATAAACAGAGTGGCATTCAGTTAGAATGAGTTCATTCCTAGTATAGCAGATATAGCTGTAAGGTTTGTTTCCCTTTTAACCTATATATATATATATATATATATATATATATATATATATATATATATATATATATATATATATATATATATATATATATATATATATATATATATATATATAGACAGATAGATATATAGATATATTATCTTTGCAGCCTACCAATGAGATCTTGCGGCAGACAATGGAAATGGGAGGATTTTATAGCCTTGAAAAACCTGGAGACTTCACACATATTGTAGATCTTCAGTTCCTTGCAGCTATGGGACATCCAGGTTTGTAGTAATTAGTTCTTATAATCTCATAATATTATCTGCTCTAAAGACAGCGGTAAACAAAGATTCAATTGACATCTGATTACTGGTCATAGACGCACAAAATGCAAATATTTGGGTTTAGCTCTTGCTGTATGCATATGCATTCAAAATACCTTTCATATTGTGCATATCCTGTTTTTGCACCAAACCAAGTCAGAAACCTGGATGCGTCTGTAGCAGCAAGAATGTTTGTTTAAATGATATGCCAAAAGAAACTTATTATTGACATTTGTGCAAATGCATTGCTTAATAAACCATTCTTAAACCTTTCTTTCTCCTTTGACATTTTTTTTTAGAATTTCATGAAAAAGCAGCATTTAAATAAAAACCCACTTTTAATTATATTGTTGATATTACAGAACAGAAAGCAGCGATAGTACTAAATTACAACAGCCTTATGATGAAAACCTAAACAGAGTAATTGGAATATTTTTATTTGAAAAGAAAAATTTTGAAGTTAAAAAAGAATATATTAATAAATTCTGGAGACTAAGAGAAATAAAGTTAAATGAAATACTGAAAGCTCAAAACACGCAAAGACAATAATCAAGATAGGAGGTTCCGATTCATAGAAGATACTTCCGCCAAAAAAAAAAAAATGCTCTTCAGGATTAGTGAGCTAATATTTCATTTAACCTTATATTTTAGTGTTAAAGGAGGTACCTCAGTCATCTTTATTTGATAAATATTTTCTTAATGATCACAACAAAATGGATGGTTCTTAATATCACATAGAAGTAGCTATATTGTTCATCTAATATTATCATACATATAAAAACTTCACTTGGAAGTTACTGATTATATTTTGAGGGTTTTCCTTCGCCGAGCAGAAATTGCTAGTAACAGCCTAATTGTTTTGCTGGAAATTAAATGTTGTCCCATATGCATTTTGGTGGTTTTCTTGTTTATGTATACGAGTTTCCAGTGAAGTCATAAAAGGTATTAAAAATATTAAAGCTGTATTCTCATATATTACATACTTATTCTTGTCATTTCACTATAGAGCCTAACTTCATTTACTCTCTTGACTTCCTCAGTATCATAATTATAATTACGCTGTCTAAGTTTCATATAAGCTTCTATTAAGTTTTTCTATTGCTGAAAAATCAAAATGTGCTTTCTCCTGTAAAACGTGACTATCATCGTTTATCTCAATCAACAGGTGGAGGAAGAAATGACATCCCTTCAAGGCTTAAGCGACATTTTTGCATCTTCAATTCCACAATTCCATCAGAGAATTCTATTAATAAGATTTTCGGTGTTATAGCTAGAGGACACTTCAGTGCCAAAAGGGGTTTCAGCTCCGAAGTTCGGGACATGATTGAAAAACTCATTCCCTTGACAAGGAAG
>JAXCGZ010006446.1:20000-41222 GCA_037179515.1 Halocaridina rubra
ACATAATATTTATATATATATATATATATATATATATATATATATATATATATATATATATATATATATATTATTTTTTTTTTTTTTTGCCTGTGTGCGCATGTGTATTTTTTTTATGATATTATCTGAATTGTATTAATGATCTATTGTTTTGTATTTTCTATTCCATGCCCTATCTAGGTTAAACTCCTTCCTACACCAGCAAAATTTCATTATGTATTCAACCTGCGTGACTTATCTCGTATCTGGCAAGGGATGTTGGGAGCTGCAGCGAATGTCGTCACGTCTGCAGAAATTTTACTTCTTCTTTGGAAGCATGAATGTTGTCGAGTCATATCAGACAGGTTATTGCATTATATTTGATTGGTATGATTTTAGTTAGTAAAATTTGCTTGCTTAGCAGAAACATATCACTCATTGCTTGTTTAATGACCTTAAAATGTGTTCATATTTACTAATCAATATTCCATCCTGAGCATATGTTTTAATTAGTAATGTATGTGAAATGTGTTTTTGTGACAGGTTTACGTCTCCTAAGGATGTCTTATGGTTTGAAGAGGCCCTAGTGAATCAGTCTCAATCAGAACTAACAGCTCCGCAAGTAAAACTTCTTTCAAAAACACACTACTTTGTGGATTTCCTCAGGTAATTCCAGATCAACTAAAAACCATCTCTAAAAATGCTGTTGCTTTTTAACTCATTTATGTTTTCCAATGCTCTCTGCCTAAGTTTAAATTATTAAGAATATTAAATTGAGTATGCCACATTCTCGTAGACAGTTTATGATCTATACTGATTTTTATTATGCTTAAACTGAATGGGTATCCCATTCATTTTCCCTAGAAGTCTTTCTTCATTTCAAGTAAAAGTTCTTGAAGAGGCTCCACTTCATCTTTCATGTAGAAAATTTGTACTCTTGGTATACGTAATGATTTATGAGGCATATCAGGGTTCATGCATATAATATTATGCATAGTTATTGTTTTAAATAATCAATGGCTATTTCCAGAGATGCTCCCGAACCAACAGGAGATGAGGGTGAGGATCTTGATATGGAGATGCCCAAAGTGTACGAACCAATTCCTTCATTTAAGTCTTTGGAGGAGAGATTGCAAATGTTCCTTGCTCAATATAATGAAATGATCAGAGGAGCTGGAATGGATTTGGTGTTTTTCACTGATGCCATGATACACCTCATCAGAGTAAGTCCATCATAAGGCAAATCATTGAATCAGTGGGGAGTTGATAGATACTGACAGTTATGTAGTAAACACAATCAGTATATCTTCTTTTTATCAAATTGGTTGGTTCAGTTTTAACCTTTACAGCATACACTTACTCATTTCTTAGTATTATAATCTATCTATAAATATTTTCTTTAACCCTTCCCCTGCGATCTATCAATAATGATTATACCTAAGTGTAATAGAAACCCACAGTAGAGTATTATGTGTTGAATAACTAATTATATATAATCAAGATTTAGCTTTCCACTGAAACCATTATCAATATTCAAGTGCACTTTCCTGTTTGCTATTTTTTTTGTCTAATATAAAGAGAATACATTAGTTCCACCCCATCATCGCTTCAAGGTGCGGTTTTGCTGACTTGAGGTATCAAAGGATTGTCTCCTATCAGCGTTGGGCTATGTCAACAGTCCCATCCTCATATCCATCCCAACCCTCATTAAAAGGAGACTGATTATCAAAATTATTTGTTAATTTATAAAAATCTAATCCTATCTCTCTTCGCAATATATTACGGATATAGCTATCTGCAGATGATAAGTTTTTATTCCATATAAATGTATTTAAAAAATTCAGTATACCACCTTCTACCACCCTACTAACGCTAGTTATATCTCTATGATATACTATCCTGGATTTTTCAAATTTTATTTTGCGATTACATGTTATGTTAGGTTTTGCTACTGCACAATTGGCTCATCTTAAACAATATATTCTTTTATGCTGAGCAATTCTAACACTTATATCCCTACATGTTTCTCCAACATAATCCTAGGGATAGTCTGTGCATGGATTTTGCCATGTATAGCAATTGAGTATACGAATATAATATATCTAGTTTACTCTGCTTTATTTTTGTTGTTGTCAAAAAAATTAATAAATATTCTTAGTCACAGTTGCCAACAGAAAGTGGGGTCATCGTAAGTCGCATGCGTCATAAGTTAGAGATTCCCTTCTTTAGCCATTGAAGATTATTAGTCAGTTAATATATAAGCAAGCTTATTTACCTGGTATAGAGTAAAGTGATATAGTATTGTTTACTTTTCATTTCTATGAATAACTTTTTCAACATACAGAAAGAGAGAGAGAGAGAGAGAGAGAGAGAGAGAGAGAGAGAGAGAGAGAGAGAGAGAGAGAGAGGAGAGAGAGAGAGAGAGAGAGAGAGGAGAGAGAGAGGAGAGAGAGAGAGAGAGAGAGAGAGAGAGAGAGAGAGAGAGAGAGAGAGAAAATGTTACTTTGATCTACTCTTATTGACTTTCTCTTTATATTAAAACAAATAATGTAATAATAGTCCAATGCATAATTGACAATTAAAAGCAGCGCTAGTATATATATATATATATATATATATATATATATATATATATATATATATATATATATATATATATATATATATATATATATATATATATATATATATATAAATATATATATATATATATATATATATATATATATATATATATATATATATATATATATATATATATATATATATATATATATATATATATATATATATATATATATATATATATATATATATATATATATATATATATATATATATATATATATATATATATATACATATATATATATATATATATATATATATATATATATATATATATATATATATATATATATATATATATATATATATATATATATATATATATATATATATATATATATATATATATATATATATATATATATATATATATATATATATATATATATATATATATATATATATATATATATATATATATATATATATATATATATATATATATATATATATATATATATATATATATATATATATATATATATATATATATATATATATATATATATATATATATATATATATATATATATATATATATATATATATATATATATATATATATATATGTATATATATATATATATGTATATATATATATATATATATATATATATATATATATATATATATATATATATATATATATATATATATATATATATATATATATATATATATATATATATATATATATATATATGTATATATATATGTATATATATATATATATATTATATATATATATATATATATATATATATATATATATATATATATATATATATATATATATATATATATATATATATATATATATATATATATATGTATATATATATATATATATATATATATATATATATATATATATATATATATATATATATATATATATATATATATATATATATATATATATATATATATATATATATATATATATATATATATATATATATATATATATATATATATATATATGTATATATGTATATATATATATATATATATATATATATATATATATATATATATATATATATATATATATATATATATATATATATATATATATATATATATATATATATATATATATATATATATATATATATATATATATATATATATGTATATATGTATATATATATATATATATATATATATATATATATATATATATATATATATATATATATATATATATAAATATATATATATATATATATATATATATATATATATATATATATATATATATATATATATATATATATATATAGTATATATATACATATATATATATATATATATATATATATATATATATATATATATATATATATATATATATATATATATATATATATATATATATATATATATATATATATATATATATATATATATATATATATATATATATATATATATATATATATATATATATATATATATATATATATATATATATATATATATATATATATATATATATATATATATATATATATATATATATATATATATATATATATATATATATATATATATATATATATATATATATATATATATATATATATATATATATATATATATATATATATATATATATATATATATATATATATATATATATATATATATATATATATATATATATATATATATATATATATATATATATATATATATATATATATATATATATATATATATATATATATATATATATATATATATATATATATATATATATATATATATATATATATATATATATATATATATATATATATATATATATATATATATATATATATATATATATATATATATATATATATATATATATATATATATATATATATATATATATATATATATATATATATATATATATGTCTTAAATTGCTTATGGGAAAATAGTATTAAATTTTTTTTTTATGAACTATATAATTAAATTCTGAGTCAAAAGTTTAAATATAATCACTCATTGTGTTTTCTTCCGCTTTCCATTGATATATCAATTATATAAAACAAACAAACAAATAAAACAAACAAACATTTATTTCCATTTTTGTACAATGGTTATTTTTTTAAAAGTAAAAGTAACTTATAAGTAGACATGTAATTGAACTAATAAGTAATAATGCCGTAATAAAAATGTTGACAATAATATTAATAATAAAGTAGTAATAACGACACTCGATGCAGTATCGTTATTCTCGGCATCATCACGATATTTGTTTTCCTTACAATGAGAATAATTAGTTTTTAACTTAGAGAACAGAACAGTCGAAATCAGTTTACATATACAGAGGTTAGTGTTAAGGGAAATTGCATTAAATCATTAAATAATTTTTTGTCCAAAAGAAAACTATGTAGTTTGCCTTTGAAAGCTGTGAAGTAGGATGCTTTTTCAAGATGCTCTGGAATATTGTTCCAAAGTGTTGACCTTTTAATAGTGATCAACTTTGAACCTGCTTCTGTGTTTGTTTTCTGAATAAAGAGCTCACTGCTCTGTCTTGTGTTGGTTCCCCTTATATTCCTGACTCTTTTTAAATCAAATAGCCAGCTAGGATAATGATGGTCCAAAATTTTGTAGACAAAAACATAAATAGCATAGGCGACCTTGTTTTCCGCCCTCAGCCACCCAAGTTTATTGAGAGCTGGTGTGATGTGGTCATATTTTCTTATTCCTCCCAGGGCAACTCGAGCTGCAAAATTAATAAGCTTCTGTATTCTGTTTATCTGAGTCTTTGTGGTAGCTCCCCAAACACTTGTGCAGTAATTAATGTGACTTGGGGCTAGAGATTCAACAACAGTTATTCGAGCGGTAGTCTCAAAATTGTCTTGTATACGTGATAAGCAAATTAATGTTCCTGTAACCTTTTGCATACTTTATCTATGTGGGAATCAAACAACATGTAGTTATCAAAGCAAACTCCTAGGTTTTTTACTGTCTTGCTAGATGTAATAATATTGCCGCAACAATTAATTGTTGTGTTTTTTTGGAATTTGTGCTATATGGAAACTTGAACCAATAAACATGCATTGTGTTTTACTCTCGTTAATTAACAGCCCAATTTCTTGAAAATAGGTTTTAATTTTTGACAGAGTGTTTTTTCTCTTAAGTTTAGCTCTGGAAGATTATTAATATCACCACTAAGGAGTAGTTGAGTGTCATCTGCATATTGTGCGACTAGACAGTCAGAAATGAAAGAAGAAGGATCATTTACGTAAATGGAAAAGAGGACTGGATCAAGTACTGATCCCTGTGGAACACCAAATGATAAATTATTTGGCATAGAGATAATGTTATCAAGATGTATAGACTATTTGCGATTAGATATATACTCTCTAAACCAGCTCGGATCAATATTTAGTTAGTACATTTACTTATAGGAATTTCATGGTTTACACTGTCGGAGGCTTTTGATAAGTCTAATAATACAAGCTGAGATATTTTTTTCATATCTATATTATTATAGATACTATTCGTAACTTTGAGCTGTGCAGTTTCTGCAGAGAGTTTCGGCCTGAAGCCATGTTGGTAATAGCTAATAGTTTATTTGACTCTAAATATGACATAAGTAGGCATGCAACAATTTTTTCTAATATTTTAGAGAAAATGAGTAGCAGGGAAACGGGACGATAGTTTGTCACATCTTCTCTGTCCCCCTTTTTATGCAGAGGTATTACATGTGATTTTTTCCAAGAGTTAGGAAACTTTTAAGTAACAATGGAAGTGTTCATAATGGCTAGAATATAAGATACAATCATAGGTAGAGCATCTTTGATGACTTGAAATAGTATACCATCTGGACTATAAGAGCCAGAGTTTCTTAGGCTCTTTATGGTAAGAATCAGGGTAGCACAATAGATAGGATTTATCTTGAAGTACTCTTTTGTATTTACATTGAAAGAATTAACATTTAAGTAATTACTCATATTCACTGAGTTGATGTGTTCTTGTGTTTTCTCATATGTATTTTTGCCAACGTTAGCAAAATAGTTATTAAAGTTTTCTGCTTTGTTTTTCAACTCCATAATATTTTCATAACTTTCTGAGGTAGTCTTTTCATTTAGTATCATGCTTCTTATCACTTTCCATGTTGCAGCTGTATCATGTCTAGAGTCATTACATTGTGTTTTGTAACAGTCTTTTTTACTCACATTGATGAGAGATCTGACACGTTTCTTTTCTGTTTTATAACGCTTTCGGAGAGTTATATCATATCTATTCATTTTTAGCTCTTTTTGTATTTGATTTCTGATTTGTATTGCCTCTTTGATGTCATAGGTTAGCCAGGGGGCTGAGGGGTGGGTTATTTTTCTTGTTACAATGGGTGCACAACTATCTAAGCATTCATGGAAGACTTCTGTTAGAATCTCAACTGCAAATCGACGTTATCTGTGTTTATAGTTTTATCAAGTACAGTTGTGTTGTTGATTAATGCTTCACAAAAGATATCAGGGGAGTAATTTTTTAGACAATGGTATGTATTGAAGAGAGGCTTACTTTTGGGCTTGTTTATGTTTAGCATAGCAATGTTGAGCTCGTGATCAGCAATTTTTCAGGAAAATTATGTAGTTATTTCTCATCTCTTTCGAGAAAGAGCCGTATTTTTGACTTATGGAAGTTACGTATGATATGTTAAGAGCTTAAATGGTAAGATATGAAATTTGTGTTATTGAAAAAAAGTTGTTTTAACAACAGATATCACGGATAATTCGCAATCCAGGTGGAAATGCACTTCTAGTGGGAGTTGGTGGATCTGGCAAGCAGTCTCTCACCAAATTAGCTTCTTTCATCGCTGGCTACAAGACCTTCCAAATTACTTTAACAAGGTGAGTGGGAGTTCATATACTTAAAGAAAACTCTTATTTTCTTGTAATGAATGTGTTAACTACCTCGTTTTGTCAAAAACCTCATATGAAAATAAATAATGCAATTTTCCTGCCGAAATGCACATATCTTCAATGAAGGTGATATCTATGATAATAGCAAACAGATAAACATAAAACATGTCATATATCAGATACTTTACGGCATTCGTGTTGCATAGTTTTAGGCAAAATATGTCATATAATTTTCAAGAATATGCAGTTCTTCTTAGTTTCTTAATCTGCACACATATTTGTTCCTTCTTTCCATATGCTCACATATTTGCATCATAACCTAAGAAATATATATATATATTTTTTTTCATTCTTAAGCTTCTCCAACCCTCGTGACACCAAATTAATTTTAACGCTTGCTTTCAGAAGACTAACATTAGGCACTAGACAACTGTTGCTAGTAGAGAGTACTTTCCTAACTATTTATTGATGCTAATGTAGTTAAGTACTCAGTATATCGTAAGGTAATGCATACATTATTGCAATGTATGAAAGAGTGAAAATGATAAAACAATCGTCTAATATACATCAGTATCTGTTGGTCAGTTATTATATATATTCCTAATCCTGTAATAAGCAGATACTTTCTCGAAGTCAGTGAAGAAAGAAATTCCCATTTACAAATCTCTTTTTAAAAAGGCCTCATCATTAATATAGATAAACACATAACAAAAATAGTTAGTGTAACAGATACACGAAAATTTAAATTAATATAGACATAAGTAATAAAAAAAATTTATTAATCGACCTAATATAACGTTGCAAAATAAGTACATGGGATTGCATCACCGTTTGTCCCTTATGTGTATTTCATTATGGACATGACTGCACTTAGATTATTGCTCAGTACCGGAATAATATCGTCAGATTTCTAAGGTACACTATATAAATATATATATATTTTTTTTATAAAACTGGTAATGCAACTAATGATAATTTACGTTATCAATAAAAGGGATGGCCTATTAAGTATAAGTGTGGCAAATAAGATTTGCAGTTCATTGAGATAATAATTAATTATAATTAAAGTTACTTCCTGGTAAGCATAATGGATTCGTTCATAGCATCCAACTTAAAATTGGAGCAATTTATTTGGAGGGTTTTTGCTATAATTCCAATATTCACCACCCCAAAACTGAAAACCACTCTGCTTCCATAAGATGATTTAAACATTACCAGTGGAATGTTAAATTTTCTTAAGAGTAAAGCACTCTGTAAAAATACCCCATGTTAAAAGCTAGTTCCTCTGTATCGTCCTAATTATTTGAATAAAATACAGAAGATCCTTAAAGAATGTAACCATCTCATTGGGTTCACTTTTTATTATGCAGTACCTCGCTTGATATGCTATATACCTAGACTGTCTAAACATCATGCATTTTGTATTATGATTACTGAATTTTAATTCTAAATGTTCAGCCTCTATAGTAGTCACGTTGATTAGCAACTAATTATGCCACTGAAATTTAGTCATGTGCATTTACAATGATTTTGGATACCATCACACAAAGCTTATATCCTATTTTTCCTTCAGATGAAATGCAGTTTATTTGAACTTTGAAAAAATATGTTGAATAAAATTCTCTTTTGTCTAATATCACTACAAATGTTCCATTTATTTAAATATTTGGAACTATATTTTACATGAACTATTTAATTGCTATACCAGTGTTTAGTACATACATGCATACATACATGCATACATACATACATACATACATACATACATACATACATACATACATACATACATACATACATACATACATACATACATACATACATACATACATACATACATACATACATACATACATACATACATACACACATACATACATACATACATACATACATACATACATACATACATACATACATGCATACATACATACATACATACATATATACAAAACTCGAATATGCAGCCCCCTTTTGGAATCCGCACTTGAAAAAGCACATAGCTAAGCTTGAAAAAGTTCAAAGACATGCCACGAAACTGGTGCCAGAAATATGCAATCTCGGTTATGATGAGAGGCTGAGGGAATTAGACTTGCCATCACTCGAAGCTAGAAGAGTAAGGGGGGATATGGTGACAGTCTTTAAATTCCTTCATGGTTATGATAGAGTGGATAGGGATCGATATTTCGATATGGCTGGCTCTAGAACTAGAGGTCATAGTTTGAAGCTTCGTAAGAAAACTTGTTTGCAGGATGTAAGGAAATACTTTTTCAGTGTAAGAGTAGTTGATAATTGGAATTCGCTAAGCGAGGAGGTAGTTAATGCTATCTCAATCCATAGTTTTAAGGACAGGTACGATAAGTACCACTAAGTCTAAAAATGGAACCGATCAGGAGACGGGAAGATACGAGCTTTGGGCTCTTTCCCGTAAACACAATTAGGTAATCACAATTAGGTAATCACATACATACATACATACATACATACATACATACATACATACATACATACATACATACATACATACATATACATATATACATACATACATACATACATACATACATACATACATACATACATACATACATACATACATTCATACATACATACTTACATTTTAATGAGTATTACACCGGGACTGGCAAAAACTGCCCTCATCAATAAAGCCCCGGGTACGAGAAAACACCAAAACAAAGGAAAATAAAAAGGTTAAGGATAGAGCAGAGATGAGGTAATATTACACAAACGACAGACAGAAAAATAGTCAAAGTACAGAGGACCTAGAGATATGGAGGATTAAGCCCTGAGATGACGATAGATCCGCTTTTTAAAGGAAGATAGGTCATAAGAATTAGAAAAGACATAGGGAGGAAGAGAGTTCCAGAGTCTGGAGGTAGATGGGAAGAAGAAGTCGCTGCACTGACCAATCCGAGAGCTACAAATCTCCACACTATACCTGTAAGATACATACATACATACATACATACATACATACATACATACATACATACATACATACATACATACATACATACATACATACATACATACATACATACATACATACATACATACATACATACATACATACATACATACATATTTTTTTCTTTTTCATCGACCTTCTGCAATACCAAATTCACGTGTTTGCGAAGCTGACAGTTCTCACACTGCTGATGACGAACGATCCAAAACACTTGGCCCCTTGGCATACGAATTAAGAACCCCCTGATTTGAGTATACTTCCGCATGTGGCATTGCACGTGCCTACAAGTGATTGGGTGACTTGTGAAAGTACTGACAGTGTGTTAGGCGATGCGGCAGTTGAAACATTTTTTGCCATAACTGTACTGGACCCTGCATCGACAACTATTGTTGATTCAGCATACGCAATTTCTGAAACGACTAGCATTGCCCCTGAAAGTGCTACAGCCAGTGAAACTGCACACACTCATCCTGAGTTATGCACAGACTCCTAAAACGATTAAACCACCTAAAGTGACGAAACAATTTACAAACACGAGAATTAAGTCTTGAAAATAAATCATCATTTCCTCAGTAAACGATGTATATGTCCAGTACAAGAGTTGCTTCAGCAGAGGGGGACGATGTAAACAACATCCTCCCAAATCTCATACTGATGTACCAAAATCTATGTTCGACAGTCTTTCTGGGGATCACGTTATGAATGTTCATTTTTAAGCTTTTGATATCCTGTCTGATTTAGTAAACTGGATAAATCGAGAAAAGTTTCCCGATGTTGGGAAATGCTGCAAACCTATTTACAACATGTGAAGACTGGACAACCAAGGATGACTAGCATGTCTTTAAATCGGGTGTCCTGCTGTAAATATTGCCCTAGGCTGATCCTAGTAAAAATTTTTGTTTTTTGAGAGACTTAAAAAGGAGACTAGAGGAGCAGTCCATATGTTTTGGACAGGATTCCCAAAATAGCAAATGCTCTGGGGGCCTTGTTTCCTAACCACCCCGAGTTTTCCAGTCATAGAATTTTGTTAAATATTTTTGAAAGGAACATATCACATAATGCACTTTTATATATAGAGTACATTGTTACACAACAGAATATGCATACAGTTTTGTCTTGATCCACACAATTCTACTTAACACCTGAAGATATCGAAAATGAGAAACGTACAATGGGTTCCTCTTTATTCCCCTAATGCCAATCAAGCACCCTGGAAGTATGTGGCTCCAATGAACACGTTGAGTCAGCATGCAAAAGAACAGATATGTGGAAATAAGTCTAATTACCCTAGTGGCTAAAAAAGGCCTCAATATAACACCATTATTAGGTGTCACACATGTATGAGCTGGGGATACTCTCAAATTGAGTGTAAGTTTAAAGTAAAAAAAAAAAGTGTAAGAGGTGGTGATCATTGCCCATAGAGCAGCCCAAATAACCCACAAACGCAAACAGCACAGTCAGAGGATCAACAGAACTGGTGGCCTGCATCTAAGTGGTTATATTTTCAAATATATTAATTGATGCCTTTTACTCATACTATAATTACGAATCTTCAAAAATGAATCTCCATAAATACCGGCTATAATACATGTTAAGCTGGCGTACATATTATTATTCAATAACCATCTAGCAGAATGCTCTCCATGGAAATTGTTGAACCTTTTAAAGAGGAGAATGAGCTAGAAGAGATTAGACTTTCCGGGGTATTGGTCATAGTAGTTACCCTATCTGAGGGCATGGTTCAGGCGTCCTTCTGGCCACAGGTGTAGATGAGTCTTAAAATACACTAGAAACTTAAGTGTCGTGTTTCCCTCATCCTTTCACTTAGAAATTGATATTTCTCTCTCTACTTGAATACAGGATATCTAGATATTAAGAGTTAATAATTTTTTAATAAGTATATTATGATTCGCATCGTTGAAACAATAGAATTGCCTTTAAATAAAATATAAGTGAATGTAATGTGTTTCTTACCTGCAAGAGTGATAATAATCTTGTAGATATCTTTTATGTTGCCGAGTGTAGGCCTCTTTATTATATGAATATGTTAATATATCACATATCCCTTTTTCGTCACAGATGACTTAGGATTAATAAGAGGTATATAAAACACTCCGTCCTCAACAGGCTTTATTATGTAGAAGAAGTTAATAATATGTTACATAAACTTACGACTAATCAGATTACAAGAACAAATGAGAATCTACTTAGAGGGATCAAAACCATAAGTACTTTATATAGAATCAAATCTAAAAGAATTACATCCTATATAGGTTTCTTTCAAGTCATACTCTTTGTACTTAAGAATATTATTTATTTGCTTATAGAAAGTGGTAATTTTAAATGGAGAATATCTTTGACAAAATACATAACTGCTTAAATACATAACAGTCTCCTTTCCCCTAAAATGAATTGGCCCGTTTTATTTAAACAAAAAGTTACATGAGATACAAAATTACACATAGGATGCATATTAAAGTAAGGTAACTATATTACTACATATTTCCTTATAAGTCTAATATTTCTGGAGGCTTTCCTCTGTTCCTCCGATCAGGTAATACAGACTCAGCTCTTTCTGATCTCCCTGGTTCTTTACCACTGGGTTGTTGCTGGTAATGTGTCGTCTGACTACCTTGCCATCCTCCAATTCTACTTCCTAGTTCAGATTTCCTAACTTCTTTTTAACTTTTCCTTTAGACCATTTTTCCTTATTATTATACATTCTGACAACTACGCTATCATTTTCACTGAATTGTCTAATCTTTCCAATTCCTTTCAACCTTTCATATATTTCATTTTCTCTTTTACCTTTTGAGCCAGGTAGAAGTAGATCTAACTTACATCTGAGTCTCCTTCCCATCAACAAAAATGAAGGGCAAACACCCGTTGCTGTATGAGGTGCTGTCATATATGTGAGTAAAAGCTTATTAAGAGAATTATGAATGTTCAAGGCATTAGCATTACACGTTTTCATTGCATTTTTAAAGGTTTGTACCATTCTTTCTGCTTCACCATTTGTTGTTGGGTGATAGGGTGCAGATAGTGTATGTCTAATACCATTTACCATTAAGAAATTTTCAAACTCTTCTGAACAGAACTGAGGACCATTATCTGTAACTACTCTCTCTGGGATACCATGAGTAGAAAATAATGTCATGAGGACTTTAATTGTATTTAGAGAAGTTGTTGTCTGCATTGGAATGATGTCAGGCCATTTGCTATAGGCATCAACTACTACTAAAGAAGATTTTCCCAGAAAGGGTCCTGCATAATCAATATGCAGTCTCTGATATGGGTATCATGCACATTCCCATGGGTGTAAACTTACTGACTTAGGGTTGTTTTGCTGTAATGCACAATCCTGACAATCCTTTATATAAACCTCTGTATCTTTATCTACATTTGGCCACCATATGAAACTTCTGGCTATAGCTTTTGACTTCACAATTCCTTGATGACCTTCATGTATTTCTTCCAAAACCTTTTTTCTGAGTGGCATAGGAATTACTACTCTAGCTCCTCTCAAGATACATTCTTGTTCTATACTTAATTCTTCCTTAAATGTTTTATAAGCTTGACACCCTTCTCCTTCTAAGAACTTATCATTTCCTGTCATCAAATATTCCTTCAATTTACACAGGACCTTATCTTTTGTTGTGCTTTTTCCAATGTTCTTTGCTCTCAAGGGTAAGTTCTGAGGTTCAATCAATAGTATGGACTTTTCATGCCCTTCTGGTATTTTTTCTACTGGTAATCATGACTGTGCATCTGCATTTCCCATTTTACTAGTGGGTCTATACTCTATTGAGTAATTATAAGCAGCTAATATTATTGCCCATCTCTGGAGCCTAGCTGCAACTAGCGTCGGTAGTCCTGTTTTTGGACCTAAGATAGCTAATAGTGGCTTATGGTCGGTGACCAAAGCTTCTCTATTTGAGAAAAATTTTGCTCAGATTTATTCAACAATCTTGAAGCAAATGCAATAGGTTTTTCTGTGCCATCTGGCATTTCATGTGCTAAGATACAACCTATTCCAACTTGCGAGGTGTCACATATTAATTTTAAAGGAAGATTTTCTTTAAAGTGTACTAAAAACTTATCAGAACAAATCTCCTTTTTAATTTTTTTTAAAAGCATTCTGACACTCCTGTGACCATTTCCAGTTTACCTCATTCTTTAATAGCTGGTATAAGGGATGAGCTATTGTTGCTAAATCTTTAATAAATTTTGCATAAAATGTCACTTATCCAAGAAAGGATTGCAACTCTTCAACATTTGCTGGTACTTTAGCTTCCCATACTGCTTTTATCTTATCTTTTGTTTTGTGAATGCCATTTTCATCTATCACAAATCCTAAATAATTTACTGATGATACATTGAATAGACATTTATTCTTGTTTATTTTCATATCATATTCCTTCATTTTATCTAGTACTTTCTTTAATCTCTGATTATGCTGTTGTTCATCTTCTCCCCCAACAACTATGTCATCTACAAAGCAGAAAACGCCATCTAATCCTGTGAATAGCTTGTCCTTAGTCTCTTGCCATAAGGCTGGACTACTTGCTACTCCATAGGGTAGTCTTTTCGGTTGATATAACCCTAAATGAGTATTTAGTGTACATATTTCTTGTGACTTTGTGTCCATTGTTAACTGCTGAAAAGCATTTTTCAAGTCTATTTTCGAGAATACCTTACAACCTCCTATAGTAGCAAACATAATACTAGGATTAGGTAAAGGATGTTAAACAACTTTTAATTGTGGGTTCACTGTGACTTTATAATCACCAAATAGTCTTATTCCTCCATCAGGCTTTGCTACGGGTACTAAAGGTGTAGCCCACTGACTATATTTTACCTTTTGCCAATTTTCTTCTTCCTCTAGTCTCAATATTTCTTTTTCGACTTGAGTTGTCAGTGCGAAAGGTATTTGTCTGGGTGGCAAAAATTTTGGCATTGAATTTTCCTTTAATTCTAAGTTTGCAGTCACATTGTTTATAGTACCCAAGCCTGGCTTAAAAATTGTTTCATACTCTTCCATCAGATCTTGTGTACTTATACTATTTATTTTTAAATTTGCTTTCTTAACAATTCTGGAAAGTTTAGCTTTAGGCCTTTTATCCAGTTTAAACCTAAAAATCCCTTTCTATTTCCTGTTATTATTACAACTGGTAATTCCACAATTTGTTTCTCATATTTTACCATAACTTCAGCTTTTCCTATTATTTCAATCTGTCGATTATTATAATCTGTGATTAAGGAACTTGTGTCCTCCTCTATTTTCAGATAAGGTATACTCTTGGCTACTTCTTCTGAAATCACAGTTATATCTGCAGCTGTATCTAACTGCATTTCTATATTTTTTCCATTTACTTGTACTTCACACATTATTCTCTTATTTGTGTGAGTAGAATTTGGTTGGAAAGCAAAGTTTTCTTGTTCTAAGTTTCCTTGTTCTCTCTCTTTTGTACAATGTATGTTTTTCTTTTCAGCTTGTTTTGTTTGTTTCTTAAGACATTTCCTGGAAAAATGTCCATAATATCACAAAACTGGCACATTATTATAACCAGGACACTTATATCTATCATTCGGATGATGATTGTTATAACCACACCTGTAGCATTCTTTATAATTGTTACTATTAGGTGTCTGTGCTTTATTCCCTTGCCAGTAATTGGAAGTATTGTTCTTATACCTTTTTTCAAAGTTTCCTGATTTTTTGTGATTTATGGTTAATTGAGCCTGATTTATTCGGTTGTTTGTACTGCATTACTTTATTTACTCTTCCAGACTGAGGTTTTTGATAATTTCCCTCAGTCCTTTTATTTTGAACTCGAGACTGTTGGAGATTCATTGTCTTAGTTTGTAATAGCTTTTCTCTATGCTCACTGGATTTGCATTTACAAATGACTATATCGACTATTAAATCTTCCTCAGAGTTATGGGTATCATATTTGCAAAATTGACTTTGCTTCTTTAATCTTGTGACAAACATATCTATACTTTCATTTTCTCGAGGCTCAAGTGCCATGAATACGCTACGTTTGTACCTGATATATTCACTGGGGTTAAAATAGTTCCCTAATGCTTCTACGGCTTTATTATATGTATTATCCTCAGGGGTTAGTGTTTTAAATATATCCTGAACCTCTGGGCCTGCTATGTGCAGTAGGATGCTGACCCTCTGCTTGTCGGTTTTCGTGGCCAAGCAATCCAAATAGATTTCAAATGAATCAATATATTTCCTCCATCTATGTGCCACTGTTCTAGGGCCACATTCAATAGAAAAATGAGGTGGTGCTAGTATTTGAGAAGTCATTCTTGTGCCTTTATTTATTATAGGCTTAGCCTAATTACTTTCCTTTAACTATCTTTATCTTATCATATAATTATCTTTATCTTAATCCAGGTACTGTATAACCTTTGCTACATAATATACATGCATGTAACTAAAAATTACTTAGCTTATACACATTCATAAAATTATATTGACGAATGTTTTCTTTCCGTCTGCTGCTGAGGGTTTTTTGCTGGCTGACATAAGAATCTTCCTGGTTGCCTGAGGCACGATGTCCTCTTAAGCGGAAGATATCTGGCAGGAACTGGTTATTGGTTATTATTATTGTTCCCCTCATAACTCTTTCTTCTGAGTTCGTTCATCTCGTCGTCCAATAATGTTTCTTACCTGCAAGAATGATAATCTTGTAGATATCTTTTATGTTGCCGAGTGTAGGCCTCTTTATTTTATGAATTTGTTAATATATCACATATCCCATTTTCGTCGCCAATAATGTGTTTCTTACCTGCAAGAATGATAATAATCTTGTAGATATCTTTTATGTTGCCGAGTGTAGGCCTCTTTATTATATGAATATGTTAATATATCACAAATCCCATTTTCGTCACAGATGACTTAGGATTGATAAGAGGTATATAAAACACTCCGTCCTCAACAGGCTTTATTATGTAGAAGTTAATAATATGTTACATAAACTTAAGACTAATCAAATTACAAGAACAAATGAGAATCTACTTAGAGGGATCAAATCCATAAATACTTTACATAGAATCAAATAAAAAAGAATTACATCCTATATAGGTTTCTTTCAAGTCATACTCTTTGTACTTAAGAATATTATTTATTTGCTTATAGAAAGCGGTAATTTTAAATGGAGAATATCTTTGACAAAATACATAACTGCTTAAATACATAACAGAATGTATGACTATTGATATAGTTAAATACTGGGTCTTTTAGTGTTACACAATCTGTGGTAGTTAGATATTTGTATTGGATTCCATGTTTTTCACCATCCAAAGTGGCATAAGTAAATTTATGTAACAAGCAAATACACCAGTAACTTAAAAAAAAAAGAGAATGACATTACTAGATGTTTGTTACGTGAGGAGGTTAAATTACCCATTTTATCCTTTACATCAATTAGCTTTCTACACAAATTAGAATTGACTTTAAAGTGATATTAATGAATAAATCCAAATCCGACATTGGGCTTTAACTGCTTGATTGTCTCAATGATATTACTCTTTCTAACTTCATTAAGCAAAATTTGTCATGGGACTATCACTTACACTGATTTAGTAATACTTCACACTGGCTCTGCTTAAGAATTTCCTGACACTTTCTTGGAAAACTACTACAAACATTCGACGGCTTCTTAAATCATTGTTGGTAGTTGAGAGCATGTATTTTGTATGTTTTTTTTTTCAATATACATCAAACAATTTATATCCAAGCTTGCCTAGTTCATTAAAATTTCTTGAGTTTTAAGCGCAAATTGAAATCTAGCATAATCTATGTTATATGTTTAAATGCATCCTTCCGAGATTTTCTATTTTTCCTCAAAAATTTAAAATGATTTTAGGCATGATAATATAAATAATTTATATATGCATTCCACTGGAGACGTGTATGCTCAGAGGTATAGCACGTGCATTTGGAAGTGGAAAGCCCAAGAAATGCAGGTTCGATCCTGCCATGGGGTCTTAGGGAGGACCGTCAATCTTATATCCCCAGCTCCAACATGTCTCTGTCCATTTCTATTCGAGTGGGATTAACAATGACATATAATCGGCAAAATTATACATTCCACATAGGTTTAATATTTTTAGTGTATTTATAATCACTTGTATAATTCTATTGTTTTCCACAATTTACAGTATATGCCATCTAAAAGGAAAAGATGGTGTGGGTGACAATATCCATATCAAGTAATGCCTTAGAATATATTTGATACTCATATTTATCTTGTATTACTTTTGCAATAGAAGTACCTATGTCCTTCCAGTTTATACATTCTTCCGTCATTTTTTTTTTAACATAAGTAACTTGAAATTAATTTCAGATGAAAATAGAGTGAGTGAGGAGAAACGTTCTTGGTGCCTAAAATAGAATGCAACTCTCTTCTACTTGATATTAAGAAAATAAAAGCATCATTTGGCAGTTATTCATATGAAAACATAAGCGACATACAATTATTAAAATCAGTTAGTTCTCGAAAAACCTCTTTGATTATCACATCCCAGATGTACATATAACAGGGTAAAGAAATACTAATTCCAATGTGTCATAAAAGTCCACTATAGTGGGCGGAGCTAGGAATCTGGAAATCCCATCTTTTGTATTTTCCTCCCACATTAAGTCAAGTTTTTCTACGACTCGTCCACTTCTCTTACATGAGGGATTCTGGCTCTTTTATATAGCTAATTAAAAAAATTAACAGCAAACATACTAATACTATTATTTCAAAGTCTCATGTAAGCTCAATAATGGAAGCATCTATAATATGAGGAAAAACATATACACTGAAATATTTTAGCCACTAAACAGCAACATCACTAAATAGTCTGCCTTCTTTTATACCTTAGGATTCTCTATCTTCTATATAAGCAACATGGTCGTAATTCTCATGAGAACTTGGAAAAATCGGCAAATCACTTCTATTCTGAAATATTTTTGGAAGCAATGGAATATTACCTTTAATAAAATGCTTTTAACTTTATCCTCACTTTCATAATAGAATTGTATATATATGAGACTAACTTAATTGTACTGAAAACTTTTCCTTCAAACTATTAAATTTCTGTATTGAGATTTTCTGTCGATAACACATGGTGAAAATAGTTCATCTTTATTCTTTAGTCGTAGTTTAGAAGACATACTCTGTCTATTTCTAGAATAAGAGCTCCACACTCTATAACCTCATTTTCGCCTCCCTTAAAATGTAGTCTTAATTAATTCAGGTGACACAGTTTTATCTGAGTTACCTAAGTTATTATCTACATCTCTGGGAACAATTTCAAAACTGCTATGACTAGAATTTTCATCTTGTCCACAAAATATTGCTTTTCCTTCTCTGAATCTATAGGGGTTTACCTCTGCAATACCAGATGGAAGATGTCTGAAGATAAATATGTATGTCTGAGGGGATCAAACAGATGTTTATTTAGTATCTTACAACAGCAGTACCCCTTCGCTGTCTTGCTGATATTAAGATTAGTGTAGAACTAACTAGTTATGTTTATTCCTACTTATATTAAAAATCAAATATACAATAGAGGGGGAGACTAAAGGACATCTCTGAATTGTCCTAGTCCAATCAGGGCTAACTTTCATAGACTAGGTATAATGACTGGCTCGCAGTCTCTAATGAAAACCATGTACTCCACATGGACTAATGCTCCCTAACCTGGGTCTAGGACTAGGTGTAACTAGGTCAACACATGACTGTACAATTCTGATTGCTTCTGGTGTGTAATTAGCATATCAACTTTGGCTCCTGAATTCTGAGCTAAGCCTGGGAACACATGCACCACGTGGCCTATTACATTGCTCTTGTACACACAGAGATAGGAAGATGATCAATATACAACAAACCATTTGAAATCTAGATTATCACTGTCAATACCTGTTTTTTTTTTCTTCTTTATAGGATGTCCTTTAAGTACATTTTGGCTGCAGCTACTCTTTTCAGCTATTGGCAAATTTGTTGATTATGGCTGCGGTGAGGGTACTACTGGTTTTCCCGCTAATATCATATAGCTATAAAATATAAGATATTTGTCGCACTGAGGGTTCTACAACTATTTCAGAGTAATAGTCATCATCACAGAAAGGTGAAAGATAGTTAGAAAAAAGCGTGTGACACTCCCCTCATAAGTTTTGTCAGGAGGCCCTTCATAACCATTCTGATCATTCTACGGATGGGCAGAAGGTGGTCCACCATTATGCTGAAAGAATCTAACAGAAGAAGGTTTTTTGAACTTCAGTAGGACTATCAAGGACAGTCCGATATTAGGTCATCTTTCAGTAACGGCTCTTTGTCCACCGAATATTCTTGGTCATTCGTTACACAACACTAATTATCCCTTCACATCTGCCAAATCACATCACTCTCCATCTCCGTTTCTCTTTACTTTGTTTTCTTTGTACCCAGGCCCGATGAGGGCTGTTTTATTATTTTTGTTTGTTTATCTGTTCTGGTGTTACACTCATAAAAATGAAATAATAGCTCTTAAAGCTCGTGGATGACTACCTCATCTGATTGTGATATTTTCTGGACAATTAAATCCCGAGTATTATATCCTTTGCAGAAATTTTTCTGATAGATAGATAGATAGATAAATAGATAGATAGATATATATATATATATATATATATATATATATATATATATATATATATATATATATATATATATATATATATATATATATATATATATATATATATATAT
>JAXCGZ010006447.1:0-17500 GCA_037179515.1 Halocaridina rubra
GCCATGGCACCAGCCACCCGTTGAAAGACTACGACTGAAGGTATAAGGATGCAACTAGGACTGGTCCAGACAGCTCCAGGTTGAATCTTCCTTCAGGACGGTTCTTTCCTCATGCCTACATCTACACTGAATATTCTGGCATATTCATTACACATCTCTTGCTATTCCATTACATTTGACAAGTCACAACATTCTGCACATCTGTCTCTTTTACTTTCCTTTTCCTCACATTTTGTCATAATTTATGGAAGGTTCACAACTAATGGCCCCCAGTACCCGGCATAGTGGGGTGCGAAGAATCTCCGGGGTTCGTGTTGACTCCACCATTGGCTTGAGGGCAGACACGCCTGGTGGTAGTAATGGTTCTGCTCTTAACCTTGCACCTCCTAATAGATCTGCTTCTTTCACTCTTCACTATTCAAACATTCGTGGGCTGTACTCTAATCTTTCGTCTGTGGAACAGCACTTGGGCTCTTTCCTCCCTAACCTCCTCCTCCTATCTGAAACCCAGTTGTCTATACATGCTTCCACTGACCCTTTCCAAATCTCCCACTATAATCTGTATACTCGTTTTCGTTCCAAAGGTGGGGTCTGTGCTTACTGCAACATTAACACTCCTACTGTGAGGCTCATGGACCTTGAATTTCCTGACTTTGATGTTCTCTGGCTAAAAGTCTATCTCTCCACTACCACTATCATCCTTTGCTTCTGCTACTGTTCTCCAAACTCCACCGAGTTTGTATCTTTCTTTGAATATCTCTCCTCGTGCCATGAGTCCTTGCTATCTTCTCACCCACATGCCGAAGTTCTCTACATTGGAGACTTCAATGTACACCACAGCGAGTGGCTTCATTCTTCTCACACTGATGTGGGAGGAAGCGAGGCTCTTGCTTTCTCTATTACTCATGATCTGGAGCAAACTATTAAACATCCTACTCGTGTTCCTGATCGTCACGAACATGCTGCTAACATTCTTGACTTTTTTTTTACTTCTAACCCTTCAAACTACTCTTATTCCGTGCTTTCCCCTCTTGGTAAATCTGACCACTCCATGATCTCTGTCTCTTCCATTTTCGCTCCCCCTCCACCAATCCCTCCTACTCAACGCCGCCTTTGGCACTTCGAGCGAACTCAATATGAAAATTTGCGTAACTTTCTCTTTGACTTTCCATGGGATGACTACTGCTTTCGGTTCCGCAACCCTGATCGGGTAGCTGTAAAAGTTGCCGAGATCATGACCGCAGGAATGGAGGCGTACATCCCCTCTTCTACAAAAACTTTCTCTCCCCCTAAACCTTGGTTTGACCGTGCCTGCTCCATGGCTATCCAGGCTAGGAATCAGGCTCACCGATCTTACCAAGCCTCTCCTTCCGATTTAACTCGCTCTGCTTTTATTATAGCTAGGAATCGCTGTACAGCTCAGATTCGAAGGTCTAAGGCTTCCTTTATAAGAAGGAAAGTTGATGACTTTAACTCCTCTCCCACTGACAAATGCTTCTGGTCCTTAGCCAAAAACCTCTCCAAAAACTTCTGTAACTCAAGCTTTCCCCCACTCATTCGTTCTGATGGTTCTATAGCTTGCTCTCCCACTGACAAAGCCACTCTCTTTGGCTCTCATTTTTCTGCCAACTCTTCTATCAACGATTCCAGCACACCTGTTCCTCAGTCTTTTCCCCTCTCTAACCCTATGCCCTCCCTTATCCTTTCTCCACGCAAAGTTCATAAGGTTCTTCGCTCTCTAAAGACAAACAAGGCATCTGGTCCCGATGGTATCCCTGCAAGGTTCCTTAAGGAATTTGCAGATGAACTGGCTCCCGTGCTTTGCCGTCTTTTTCGCCTCATTCTGTCAACCAGTATCTATCCTTCATCTTGGAAGCATGCTCTAGTTCAACCTGTTCCTAAGAAGGGTGACCGCTCTATTCCTTCTAACTACCGACCTATTGCTCTAACCTCCTCTATTGCTAAAGTTTTCGAAACTTTGCTCAATGCTCACTTCTTGAAACGTCTTGAATCTAACTCACTTATCTCCGATCACCAGTACGGCTTCCGCAAGGCAAGATCCACTGGTGATCTCCTGTCCTATCTTACTCATGTATGGTCATCTTCTCTGAGGAACTATGGGGAATCCTTTGTCGTCGCCCTTGATATCTCTAAGGCTTTTGACAGAGTCTAGCACAAGGCTCTGTTGGCCAAACTCCCTGCCTACGGCTTTACCCCTTCTTTCTGTTCTCTGATTTCCAGTTTTCTTACTGACCGTTCTATATCTGTAGTTGTTGATGGCGCGACATGTAGCCCTTTCTCTGTGTCCAGTGGTGTTCCACAGGGCTCTGTTCTTTCACCTACTCTCTTCCTTCTCTTCATCAATAATCTAGCCTGCTGGCTAGTACAGTGGTAACGCGCTGGCTTCGCATTCACGAGGTCGAAAGATCGGTCCCCGTCCAAGACCGAGAGTTTAAGCTGTTTACTGGCAGGAACTGCTGTGGGTGGACATCACAGTGGGGGGTTGGGGCTTGTCCTGGCTGACGAATACCCATTGTAAAATGGAAATAAAGTTTATTATTATTATTTATTTACAGTCCCCATCTTCCTCTCTTCTTCATGCCTTTGCCGATGACTCTACCCTTCACTTTTCCTCTGCCTTTTCTTCACAACCTTCATCTGTTACTCGTAATCAATCTCGTATCACTCTTTCTTCTACTCTTAACTCCGATTTGCAGAGAGTATCTGAATGGGGCACTCAAAATTTAGTTAAATTCAATGCCTCCAAGACACAGTCTCTGGCTATCTCTTTATCTTCTTCTCCTCCAGATAACCCTATTGTCTTCGAAACTAATGAAATTTACCCTCTTAACGCTATCAATATATTAGGAATCCACATAGCCTCTAACTTGTCTTGGAGGAATCACATAATCCAAATTTCTAAATCTTCATCCAAAAAATTGGGGGTTTTGTTTCGTTTTCGTTATTACTTTTCCTCATTGCAGTTACTTAAAATTTACAAAGGTCTTATCCGCCCCTGCTTAGAATACTGCTCACACATCTGGGGTGCTTCTTCCTTTACTTATCTTCTTGATAGGGTTCAATCTAAGGCAGTCAGACTTATTAATGATCCTTCTCTTACTTCTAACTTGGATTCTCTCTCTCTTTGCCGTAAGGTATCTTCCCTTTCGCTTTTCTATCGCTACTACTTCCATCGCTGCTCTGATGAGTTGGCGAGTTGCATCCCTCCTCCACTGCCGAGGCCGCGTAACACTCGCCAAGCGGCCTCATCTCACAGGTACTGTGTCGAGATTTGTAGCTCGCGGATTGGTCGGTGCAGCGACTGCTTCTTCCCATCTACCTCCAGACTCTGGAACTCTCTTCCTCCTTCTGTCTTTCCTAGTTCTTATGACCTTTCATCCTTCAAAAAGCAGATCTATCGTCATCTCAGAGCCTAGTCCTCCATATCTCTGGGTCCTCTTTACTTTGACTGTTTTTTCTGTCTGTCGTTTTCCTTTGTGTGACATTACCTCATCTCTGCCTTGCCCTTAACTTTTTCTTTTCCTTCGTCTTGGTATTTTCTCGTGCCCGGGCCTTTGCCGATGAGGGCAGTTTCTGCCTGTCCCGGTGTCACACTCTTAAAAAAAAAAAAAAAAAAAAAAAAAAAAAAAAAAAAAAAACAATTTGTGCTACCTTTGTTGATATAAACTTGCTTTCTTCGGTATGCTACCAGTCATGTAATATTTTCTCATAGATTTTACACCACATAGGGCTGCAAAATAGATGGTTTTTTTTTTTTTTTTTTATACAATTCTGCCCGTCTCAATATGGAGGTGAAAGTGAAATTTTTCTTATGGTTTTTGGTGCGTTTTGAATGAATATGACTCTGAAAACCGTCGGAAAATATAAGTTAACCAAACCTAAATAGTAATTTACCACAGTTTTCAAAGTCTCATTCTTTCAAAAACATCAAAACCCATATGAATCCTGTCGAAAATTACTATTTTTTTTTTCCGGTTAGGTTTTGATAGCATATATTTCTCGACAGTATTCAAGGTCATATTCATTCAAAACACATCAGAAACCAAAGGAAAAATATAATTTTAACTTCAAATTGAGACAGGTGTAATTGTAAAAATTTATCCTACATTGCCTGTGGATGGATCAGTGAGATCAATGTAAGGTTACTGAGGGAAAATCCCTCGTGAAAGGTAAGTTTTTTTTTTTTTTTTTTTTAAGTTTTCTTTTGTTTTTGCTGCTTTGACAATTAAATGGATTTTTTGTTTTCAGTTTTCTTTTGTTTTTGCTGCTTTGACACTTAATTGGATCTTTTTTTAACTTTTCTTTCGTGTTTGCTACTTTGGCACTTATTGGATTGTTTTCAGTTTTCTTAAGGTTTTGCTACTTCGACACTTATTGGATTGTTTTCACTTTTCTTAAGGTTTTGCTACTTTGACACTTAATTGGAGTTTTTTTTTCAATGCTCTTTCGTTTACAAATGGTTACTTCTGAAAACTGAAAAAGCAAATTAAAAGCAGATAAATTGTATGGTAATGCTTATTAATGCTAATTTAAAAAGTGCTTCTTTTGTGTATCATTACTTAATTGTAATTACCTAACTGTGTTTACGGGAAAGAGCCCCAAGCTCGTAACTTAAGGGGGTTTACACGGTCAAACGGTTCGTCGAACGCGGTTCGACAGACAAGTGTTTGAAGTGATGTTCGAACGTGTGAACGGGGTATTTAGTTGTCGAACACGTTCCATGTTCGACAACCAAATACCCCATTCACACGTTCGAACATCACTTCAAACACTTGTCTGTTGAACCGCGTTCGACGAACCGTTTGACCGTGTAAACCCCCCTTTATCTACAAACAATGATCATCATGAGCGATTCTATGTAAGGCAGAGATCTACACTCTCAGAATAATTAATATAATGGCCCGATTTCTTAAACAGTGTAAACCTGGATACCATATTGTTAGTTAGCTAGACACACGCAAATGGATTTCATAGACGCATATGTCGTGGTTCTGTGTATGGCTAGGATCCCGTACGGAATTCTTGCCATACACAGAACCGCGACAGATGCATTTATGCAATCCATTTGTGTGTGTCTAGTTAACTAACAATATGGTATCCTAAGTTTACACTGCTTAAGAAATCAGGCCTAGGATCCCGTACGGGATTCTTGCCATACACAGAACCGCGTCAGATGTGTTTATACAATCCATTTGTGTGTCTAGCTAACTAACAATATGGTATCCTAGGTTTACACTGTTTAAGAAATCGGGCCAAAGAGATGCTATCCTCTATGATAGATTAGGATAAGACTGGCAGGAAATTATATTCAAAATGACGTTTATTCTGTATGCTGATGACGTCTGAGTAGGTTTGGAAATCTTAACTAGTTTCCTGTGCAGATGATGATACTTGTTTTAGTCTTGTTTCATCCTTAAACTTGAAACGAGCTATGGCTGAGTCGAATGAAGATCTTGCTAAAATTAGTGATTGGTGCAAGACATTGGCATGAAGTTAAAATACATATAAAAACACAAAATATGATGATATGTAGCTGCTTTCATACCAAAGTGGCACGTCACATGTGGCATGCCACATGGCAAGTCAGTTGAAAACGAACATCTTGAAATATATGAAACCTTTCACACAGAAGTGGCGTGACACATCCCATGTGCCACGTGAGACTAACACGAACATCCGGATATATATAAAACCTTTCGCTCAGAGTGGCACGCAAATTGCACGTGGCACACAGGACGTGTTATGCCACTTTTGTGTGAAAGGTTTCATATATTTCTGGATGTTCGTTTTCAACTGGCGTGCCACGTGGCATGCCACATGCAGCGTGCCACATTGGTGTGAAACGGCCTCAAGCAACTTATTTGTTTTATATCATCCTCAAGTACGGAAAAAAGGTATCTTGAAGAACTATTTCAAGATGTTTGGTAACAAATCTATTATGATGAATTGTCTTAACTTTTCATACTTCCTGTTCTAAAGTATTGCTCCCCTGTTTCGACATTTATCCTTATTGGATAAAAACTTGCATGCAGCTAATTTTTTTTATTCCTAAATTAAGTCTCTACGTTAGCTTGCTTTTTTATGAGTGTAACACCGGGACAGGCACAAAGAGATCATTAAGACGGAGAAAAAGTAGAAGTTAAGGCCAAGGCAGAATTAAGGGAATGATACACAATAGGAAAATTACATGATGGAAGAACTGTCGAAGTATTGATGACCTATAGATATTCAGGATTAGGCCCTGAGATGGCGAATGATCTGCTTTTTGAAGGAAGATAGATTATAAGAATTAGGAAAGACAGAAGGAAGAAGAGAATTCCAGAGTTTTAAGGTGGATGGGAAGAAGCAGTCACTATACTGACCAATCCGTGAGCTATAAATTTCCACACAGTACCAGTGAGACGAGACCGCTTGGCAAGTGTTACACAGCCTCGGCAGCAGGGGAGGGATGCAACTCCCCAACTCATCAGAACAGTGATGGAAGTAGTAGCAATAGAAAAGAGAAAGGGATGATACCTTGTGGAGAAGAGAAAGATAATCCAGATTAAAAGTAAGAGAAGGGTCATTGATGAGCATGCTTGGCTTAGATTCAACTCTATCAAGGAGATAAGTATAAGAGGAAGCACCCCAGATATGCGTGCAGTATTATAAGCATGGACAGATAAGGGCTTTCTTAATTTGAAGTGACTGGAGAGAGGAAAAGTGATGGAGAAGATGAAACAGTACCCCCAATATTTTGGATGTAGATTTAGAAATATGGATCATATGACTCCTCCAAGACAAGGTAGAAGCTATATGGATTATGAAAATTTAATAGCATTAGGAGGGTAAATTTCGCCACTATTGAAGACAATAGGGCTATCAGGAGGAGATGACAAAGAAATAGCCAGAAACTGTCTTGGAGGCATTAGATTTAACTAAATTTTGAGTTCCCCACTCGAATATCCTCTGCAAATCGGAGTTGAGAATAGAAGGAAGAGTGATATTAAACTAGTTATGCATAGCAGATGAAGCTTGTGAAGAGAAGGCAGAGGAGAAATGAAGGGTAGAATTGTCAGCAAAGGCGTGAAGAAGAGAGGAGGATGGGGACTGAAAAAGTGCTGATAAAGAGAAGGCAGAGGAAAAATAAAGAATAGAAACGTCAGCTAAGGCATGGAGAGGAGAGGAGGATGGGGACTGAAGAAGATCATGGATGGAGAGAAGAAACAGAGTAGAGGAAAGAACAGACCCCTGTGGAACACCACTGGTAGCAGGGAATGAGCCAGATGTTGCACCGTCAACAACCACAGATATAAAACAGAAAAAAAAACTGGAAATTAGAGAACAGAGAGGGGGTAAAGACATAAGCAGTGAGTTTGGCCAACAAAGCCTTGTGCCAGACTCTATCAAAAATCTTACGGATATCAAGGGTACTGACAAAGGATTCCCCATAGTTCCCGGGAGAAGATGACCTTACATAAGTAAGATAGGACAGAAAGTCACCAGTGAATCGTACCTTGTTGAAACCGCACTGATGTTCGGAGTTAGATTCAAGATGTTTCAAGGAGTGAGAATTCAGCAAAATTGCAAATGCTTTAGCGATTACAGAGGTTAGGGCAAAAGGTCGGCGGTTGGAAGGAATAGAGTGGTATCCCTTCTTAGGAACTGGTTGAGCTAGAGCATGCTTCCAAGAAGATGGATAGATACTGGTTGAGAGATTGAGACGAAAAAAAGACAGCAAAGCACTGGAGCCAGTCCATCTGCAATTTCCTTAAGGCAATGCCCAGTGGGTCTGGGTCTGGATGCTTTGTTTGTCTTTAGAGTATGAAAACCCTTATGGAGTTTGTGTGAAGAAAGAATAAGGGAGGGCATAAGATTCAACAGGGGTAAAGTACAAGGAACAGTGAACTGGAATTACTTCAGAAAGAGTCGGTAGAAAAATGAGAGCGGCTTTATCAGTGGGAGAGCAAACTATAGAATCAGGACGAATGAAAAGGGGGAAAGCTTGAGGTACAGAAGTTTTAGAGAGGATTATGGAGAAGAACCAAAAACATTTATAAGTGGGAGAGGAGTTAAGGTCATCAACTTTCCTTCTTAAGAAGGAAGCTTTAGACTTTCAACTCTGAGCAGTGCAGCGATTCCTAGCTTTAATAAACACAGAGTAAGTTAAATCAAAAGGAGAAGCTTGGTTCGACCAGTATGCCCGATCCTTGGACTGAATAGCCATGGAGCAGGTACCGTCAAACCAAAGATTAGGGGGAGAAAAAGTTTTCACTGAGGAGGGAATGAACACCTCCATTCCCATGGTTGGCAACTTTTAGGGTACCTGATCAGAGTTGTGGGTCTGGAAGCAGTAGTCATCCCACGGGAAGTCAAAGAAAAAGTTATGCAAATCATCACGTTGAATACACTCAAAGTGCTAAAGGCAGCACAAGTAGGAGAAGTTGATGGAGGGGGAGTGAAAATAGAAGAGATTGAGATCAAAGAGTGGCCAGATTTACCAAGACAGAAAGTACAGAATATGAGTATTTAGAAGGATTAGAGCTAAAAAATAGGTCAAGAGTGTTAGCTGCATGTTCTTGGTGACCGGGAACACGAGTAGAATATATGATAATCTGCTCCAGATCGTGAGTGATAGAGAAAGCAAAGGCCTCACTACCATCCACATCAGAATGAGAAGAATGAATCCACTCACTGTGGTATACACTGAAGTCTCCTATACAGAGAATTTCAGCATGTGTGTGAGAAGATAGCAAGGACTCATGGCAAAAGGACAGATGTTCAAAAAAGAACACAAAGTCAGAGAGTTTGGAGAGCAGTAGCAGAAGCAAAGAAATATAGTGGTATTATAGAGATAGGCCTTCAGCAAGAGACATTATAGTAAGGATTTTCAAGGTCAATTAGCCTTGCAATAGGAGTGTTAGTGTTGCAGTACGCACAGACCCCCACCTTTGGAATGGAAACGAGAATACAGAGGTTTGAAATTGGGTCAAGGGAAGCATGGATAGACACCTGAGTTCCAGAGAGAAGAAGGAATTCAGGGAGGGAGGTACCCAAGTGCTGTTCCACAGACGAAAGATTGGAGTTGAGACCATAGATGTTAGAAAAGTGAAGAGTGAAAGAAATAGATCTATGATGAGGTGCAAAGTTAAGGGCAGAACCATTGCTACCACCAGGCGTGTCTACTCTCACGCCAATAGTTGCATTCTGTATAAAATTTATTACAGTGTTTATCAATTTTTACATTAGGATATACCTGGCTTATACCATCCTACAAGGGTTACCAGGAATTCAGTCAATGCCAAAGTTGTTCATGTTCTTTCAGTAGATGTTATACCAATCAGTATTCAGGAAATTTTTCCAGCTACCACTAGGAAGTGGAGTAATTTACCAAGCCACATTGTTGAGTCAAAGTTTACGTTAAGCTGTAATGCTGAATTTTTAAATTATAGTGCAAAATAATGCCATACTGTTCCTACTGTAATTCCACACACTACCTGTTCATTGAATCTTGCCCCCATGAGATCATGCAGGGTGGTCAAAACCCTAGGTTCTATTCACATTCCCATCATCACCACCGAAGCGAGGGCCACCTCAGCTTGTCACGGGCATATACACTAATTGAACAAACAAACAAACAAACATTTATTTCCATTTATGTACAATGGACATTCTTCTAAAAGTAAAAGTAACTTATAAGTAGACATATAACTGAACCAATAAGTAAGAGGGTAATACATACAGTTATATTAAATGTAGCTTTCATAGAAAATAATAATGCTGTAATAAAAATGTTAACAATAATGTTAATAATAAGGTAGTAATAATAACACTAGATACAGTATCGTTATTATTGGCATCATTACCATATTTGTTTTCCTTACAATGAGAATAATTAGTTCTTAACTTAGAGAACAGAGAAGTCGATATCAGTTTACATATAGAGAGGTTAGTGTTAAGGGAATTTGCATTAAGTCATTAAGTTTAGTTTATGTGTGAGCAGCAACTATTTGTCCAAAAGAAAACTATATAGTTTGCCTTTGAAAGCTGTGAAGGAGGATGCATTTTTAAGATGCTCTGGAATATTGTTCCAGAGTGTTGGCCCTTTAATAGTGATCATCTTTGAACCTGCTTTTGTGTTTGTTCTGTGAATAAAGAGGGCAGTTTCTGCCTGTCCCGGTGTCACACTCTTAAAAAAAACAAAACAAAAAAGAGCTCACTGCTCTGTCTTGTGTTGGTTCCCCTTTATCCCTGACTGTTTTTAAATCAAATAGCCAGCTAGGATAATGATGGTCCAAAATTTTGTATACAAAATCATAAATAGCATGAGCAACCTTGTTTTCTGCCTGCAGCCACTCAAGTTTATTGAGAGCTGGTGTGATGTGGTCATATTTTCTTATTCCTCCCAGGGCAACTCGAGCCGCAAAATTAGTAAGCTTCTGTATTCTGTTTATCTGAGTCTTAGTGGTAGCTCCCCAAACAGTTGTGCAGTAATTAATGTGACTTAGTGCTAGAGATTCAACAACAGTTATTCGAGTGGTAGTCTCAAAATTGTCTTTTATACGTGATAAGTACATTAACGTTCCTGTAACCTTTTTGCATACTTTATCTATGTGGGAATCAAGCATGTAGTAATCAAAGTGAACTCCTAGGTTTTTTACTATTTTGCTAGGTGTAAAGATATTGCCTCAAAAAATAATTGTTGTTTTCTGGAATTTGTGCTATCTGGAACCTTGAACCAATAAACATGCACTGTGTTTTACTTTCGTTAATTAACAGCCAAATTTCTTGAAAAAAGGTTTTAATTTTTGACAGAGTGTTTTCTGCTCTTAAGGTTAGCTCTGGGAGATTATTAATATCACCACTAAGGAGTAGTTGAGTGTCATCTGCATATTGTAAGACTAGACAGTCAGAAATGAAAGAAGATAGATCATTTACATAAATGGAGAAGAGGATAGGACCAAGTACTGATCCCTGTGGAACACCAAATGATACATTTTTTGGCATAGATATAATGTTGTTAAGAAGTATAGACTGTTTGCGATTAGATAGATACTCTAAACCAGCTCGGATCAGTATTTAGGCAAATACATTTACTTACAAGAATTTCATGATTTACACTATCGAAGGCTTTTGATAAGTCTAATAATACAAGCAGAGAGATTTTTTTTCATATCTATATTATTATAGATACTATTCGTAACTTTGAGCAGTGCAGTTTCCATCGAGAGTTTTGGTCTGAAACCATGTTGGTTAATAGCTAATAGTCTATTTGCTCTAAATATGACATAAGTTGGCAAGCAACAATTATTTCTAATATTTTAGAGAAAATGGGTAGCAGGGAAATGAGACGATAGTTTGTCACATCTTCTCTGTTCCCCTTATTATGCAGAGGTATTACGTGTGATTTTTTCCAAGAGTCAGGAAAGTTTTTAGTAACAATGGAAGTGTTCATAATAGTTAGAATATAAAATACAATCATGGGTAGAGCATCTTTGATGAATTGAAATGGTATATCATCTGGATCATAAGAGCCAGAGCTTTTTAGGCTCTTTATGGTAAGAATTAGGGTAGCACAAGCGATAGGATTTATCTTAAAGTACTCTCTTGTGTTGACATTAGAAGAATTGACAATTTAGTAATTACTCATACTCACTGAGTTGATGTTTTCTTGTATTTTCTCATATGTATATTTGCCAAAGTTAAGGAAGTTTTACTAATAAAACAGTACAATAGTTTGAGACTCCAAACAGTACTCCCATCACAAGACGTAAATGATCCTATACACTCTTTTAAGAAAGTTATGTAAAAACCAGGCAAAAAGAAAAATTATCCTTGGCGGTAAAAGACAAAACAAAAACACATCTTCAAAATCATGTCATCAGACTGGAAAGACATTTCCCTAAAGACTCTTATTATACACCTTTCATCAATTATTATACAAAGCACATCATCAATGTTCTCAAGTACTCATTTGTTTGTGGCCCTGACTATATGAGCAACATGCATCTTAGGCGCCTGAGACAACAATATACAAGCACTCACATACATATCAAACTACAGCAACCCGTGTGACACAATACCCTATATCTGGAAACATGGTGTCATTATCATAATCCCCACACCCAACAAAAATCCCATGCTACCCATTACAATACTCTGCAGTGCCTCCAAAGTTGCTTAATGTTTAATTCTGCAACAAAATGCACCTCATAATCCTTAAGCATTATCACATCACAGTTTCAAACCTGATCAAATACCCTTCTTACAGACCTGACACAAAGAATATATGATGGCCTCATTCAGCTAGGCTAGAATATAAGGAATCTTCTCATCACATTAGACATGAGCAAACACTTTGATGGCATCCCATATCATAATCTCACATATAACATTTTCAATGCATGCACAATAGTTCAAAAGATGGGTAGCCACCTACCTTGCATGCAGCTGTGCACAAGTATATTTTGCAAGTCAGTCATCAAACAACAGAAACATTAGTGACCCTCAAAAGATCCAGCTGACCACCCACTGTCTATAATTAGTACTCCACACTCACCCAAATACACATAGATTCCTATACAGATAACATAGCATTCACAAGCACACATCAAAATGCATGCAAAGCTGCAAACTTCCTCCAGCTGTACCTCAAAACATTGCATGAATGGATCACCACAATCAAACTTAAATTTGCCTCAGCCAAATCCACAGTTATTCCCCTAACAAACTGGACAGCAGAACTCTGTCATTATTCCATATCTGACCATAAACAAAATCCCCTTAACACACACACACACACACACACACACACACACACACACACACACACACACACGCACACACACACACATGTTCCACATGGGAGACTTATTAGGAAGCTGCAATCAATGGCTAGAATAGGTGGAAATGTCTTGGAATGGATAAAAACTTACTTAGAAGGAAGGGAACAGAGGGTTAGAGTAAGACACTCAGTGTCTGAATGGAGAAGAGTTAGTAGTGGAGTTCCACAGGGTTCAGTTTTAGGGCCACTTTTGTTCCTTGTATATGTAAATGACCTACCAGAGTCTGTAAATTCATTCATGAATATGTTTGCAGATGATGCAAAGATTGTGAAGAAAGTAAAAAACGAGAACAATGGTAGAGAACTTCAGGAGGATCTAAATAATCTGCATGAGTGGTCAGAAAAGTGGCTAATGAAATTCAATACCTCAAAATGTAAGGTAATGAGAATGGGTACAAGTGCAAGAAGGCCCAAGCTTGACTACTCGGTGGCTGGAGTACAACTTCAAGAGACAGAAAATGAGAGAGATCTAGGAGTAAACATACTGGCAGATTTGTCTCCAGAAATACATATAAATGGCGTAGTAAGGGCAGCATATGCATTCTTATCAAATGTAAGGGTAGCCTTCAGGCACATGGACAAGGAAATGTTCAGAAATATTTATGTAACCTATGTGAGGCCAAAACTCGAATATGCAGCCCCCTTTTGGAATCCGCACTTGAAAAAGCACATAGCTAAGCTTGAAAAAGTTCAAAGACATGCCACGAAACTGGTGCCAGAAATACGCAATCTCGGTTATGATGAGAGGCTGAGGGAATTAGACTTGCCATCACTCGAAGCTAGAAGAGTAAGGGGGGATATGGTGACAGTCTTTAAATTCCTTCATGGTTATGATAGAGTGGATAGGGATTGATATTTCGATATGGCTGGCTCTAGAACTAGAGGTCATAGTTTGAAGCTTCGTAAGAAAACTTGTTTGCAGGATGTAAGGAAATACTTTTTCAGTGTAAGAGTAGTTGAAAATTGGAATTCGCTAAGCGAGGAGGTAGTTAATGCTATCTCAATCCATAGTTTTAAGGACAGGTATGATAAGTATCACTAAGTCTAAAAATGGAACCGATCAGGAGACGGGAAGATACGAGCTTTGGGCTCTTTCCCGTAAACACAATTAGGTAATCACAATTAGGTAATCACACACACACACACACACACACACACACACACACACACACACACACACATACATATACACAAGCATTAGAACTAAAGGTCATTGTCTGAAGCTTCGTAAGATAATTTCTTTGCAGGAAGTAAGGAAGTACTTTATAGTGTAAAAGTAGTTGATGATTGGAATTCGCTAAACGAGGAGGTAGTTAATGCTAACTCAATCCATAGCTTTAAGGGCAAGTATGAAAGATAGCACTAAGTACAAAGATGAAACTAATCAGGAGATGTGTAATTATGAGTATATGTCTTTCCCGTAAGCACAATTAGGTAATTACCATTAGAAAATTACATATGGTATAACATATGAAGCATCAGTGTATTTTAAACAAGTCACAATCATATAAACATGCTGATACCAAGTTATAATGCCCTCAGGACACTTGCTCATACAGTGTTCATATACAACATAGAACCCACTTCAAGAGTGCACAAACAATAAATACGCACTTGAGCGAATATGTAAGCCCTTCTTGGGCTTCTAACCTCCCTAAAGCACACCACAACACCCTACAGATTATACAAATAATTCCACTAACAGTAGTCACAGGCTACACACGTAATACCCTCTAATGACCTCTTACACCAAGAAACTATATTTCTCAAAGACAATCTTGACATGAAAGGCACAGAAATCCTCACTTCAGTCTCCACAGACCAACTCCATCCACTATTATTCATGGCAGAAAACCCACATATACTAAGGATCTTTTAAACAACAACTAGGACAATATATCACACAAATACTAGCATCTCTTCCCCTTTACCCACCTCACACCAATCTTTGTAAATATATCTATGCCCAGTTGATTCACCATTCCATCCAATTACTCAGTGACAACACACAGCTGCATGCTCATCCCCACCCCAGGGGTGGAGATGAGCCATCACTACTTGATCTAGTGTTCACAGATAATGTGTTGGATATTGAAAAAATTGAGTATGAACCACCAATTGGAAAGAGTGACCACTGTGTGTTGTTGATGGAGTATATCATTGAAGATATTCTTCCTGAGAGTAGAGGCACTGAGGACATGAGGAGGAACTATCCGAAAGGAGATTACATCAAAATGAATGAGCTTTTTGCAGTTATTGACTGGAGAACCTTATTTTACAACAAATCTGTACAAGAAATGTATGACATCTTTTGTGAGAAATATGGGAAGATAGTAGATTGCTGCATACCTGTCACCAAAGTAGGTGTAATTCATTCCAGAGAGAAATGGTTCGATAATGGGTGTAAAAGAGCTAAGGAGTGGAGAGACAAATGCTGGAAAGGTATAGGAGGAGAAAAAACATAAATGACTGGCAAACCTACAAAAGAGCAAGAAATGACTACCTAAGTAAAAGGAGCGAGGCAGAGAGAGACTATGAGAGGGACATCACCAGGAAGGCTAAAGAAAATCCCAAGCTTTTTCACAGCTTTATCAGAGGAAAACTGAAGGTAAAAGAACAGGTTTTAAGGCTAAAGAGAGCGGATGGAAGCATCACTGAGACGGATGAAGAGATCTGCAAAGAATTGAACAAGGAGTTTCAGTCAGTATTTACAGTAGAAAATACCCCACCCCCTCAGATTGCAGTGATAGAAGCTCAAGGGCCGGTATTAGAGAACATCAACCTTACAGCCACAGAGGTATGCAAAGCGCTGATGGATTTAGATGTTCATAAAGCTACAGGTCCTGATGACATATCCCCTCATGTGCTTAAAAAATACGCAAACACAATATCAGTGGCACTAAGTATCATATTTAAAAAGTCACTGGAGTCGGGGGAGATTCCAAGATGCTGGAAACAAGCAAATGTGACACCTATCTTCAAAAAGGGAAGGAGGGATACGGCTCTGAACTATAGACCAGTTTCCTTGACCAGCATAGTTTGCAAAGTTATGGAGAAACTACTAAGGAAACATATCTCTCTTCACTTGGAATCCTTCAACTTTTTGTCAGTGAGGCAACATGGCTTCAGAGAAGGTAGATCAACAGTAACAAACTTATTAGAATTTTATGATGAGGTAAGCCAAATCTTACAGGAAAGAGAGGGCTGGGCAGATTGCATATTCCTAGACTTCCAGAAAGCGTTTGACACTGTTCCACATGGGAGATTTATTAGGAAGCTGCAATCAATGGCTAGAATAGGTGGAAATGTTTTGGAATGGATAAAAACTTACTTAGAAGGAAGGGAACAGAGGGTTAGAGTAAGACACTCAGTGTCTGAATGGAGAAGAGTTAGTAGTGGAGTTCCACAGGGTTCAGTTTTAGGGCCACTTTTGTTCCTTGTATATGTAAATGACCTACCAGAGTCTGTAAATTCATTCATGAATATGTTTGCAGATGATGCAAAGATTGTGAAGAAAGCAAAAAGCGAGAACAATGGTAGAGAACTTCAGGAGGATCTAAATAGTCTGCATGAGTGGTCAGGAAAGTGGCTAATGAAATTCAATACTTCAAAATGTAAGGTAATGAGAATGGGTACAAGTGCAAGAAGGCCCAAGCTTGACTACTCGGTGGCTGGAGTACAACTTCAAGAGACAGAAAATGAGAGAGATCGAGGAGTAAACATACTGGCAGATTTGTCTCCAGAAATACATATAAATGGCATATTAGGGCAGCATATGTATTCTTATCAAATGTAAGGGTAGCCTTCAGGCACATGGACAAGGAAATGTTCAGAAATATTTATGTAACCTATGTGAGGCCAAAACTCAAATATGCAGCCCCCTTTTGGAATTCGCACTTGAAAAAGCACATAGTTAAGCTTGAAAAAGTTCAAAGACATGCCACGAAACTGGTGCCAGAAATATGTAATCTCAGTTATGATGAGAGGCTGAGGGAATTAGACTTACCATCACTCGAAGCTAGAAGATTGGGGGGGATATGGTGACAGTCTTTAAATTCCTTCATGGTTATGATAGAGTGGATAGGGATCGATATTTTGATATGGCAGGCTCTAGAACAAGAGGTGATAGTTTGAAGCTTCGCAAGAAAACTTCCTTGCAGGATGTAAGGAAATACTTTTTCAGTGTAAGAGTAGTTGATAATTGGAATTGGCTAAGCGAGGAGGTAGTTAATGCTATCTCAATCCATAGTTTTAAGGACAGGTATGATAAGTATGACTAAGTACAAAATGGAACCGATCGGGAGACGGGAAGATACGACCTTTGGGCTCTTTCCCGTAAGCACAATTAGGTAATCACAATTAGGTATTCACATGTGACCCCAGATACTTAAAACTTAATTTCCTCAACCAACTCCCCATTCACTCCAACATTCAATATACCTACTTTAACACTCCTCGTGCATCTCATGACTTTACTTTTACCAATATTCACCTGCAACTCTCTTCTTTCACACGCCCTAACAAACTCAGGCACCAGATGATTCAGTTCTTTCTCAGTCTCAGCCATCAGTACAGTATCAACTGCATATAGCAATTGATTCAATTTCCACAAACTTCCACACTCACCCACTGGTTCCAAACCTCCGTCTACTTTTC
>JAXCGZ010006447.1:22500-25000 GCA_037179515.1 Halocaridina rubra
ATATATATATATATATATTATAGAATAGATATTTATGTGTATGCATATGTGTGGATGTATATGTGTAAGTATATGCAATTGATTAAATGCATTTTTTTTTTTCCAAAGCCTAGCACTGCCCTGTTTCTAAACTCTCAATGCACGGACTGTTTATTCAACCTGTCCTTTTCCTTTGTGGTGTTACCCTCAAATGACAGTCATGTGATTACCTAATTGTGATTACCTAATTGTGTTTACGGGAAAGAGCCCAAAGCTCGTATCTTCCCGTCTCCTGATCGGTTCCATTTTTAGACTTAGTGATACTTATCATATGAGTATGCATGTATGCTTCTTTATCAGTGGAAAGGACTAATAGCTCCTTTTACAGAAATGAATACGACAAACTCTCTCTCTCTCTCTCTCTCTCTCTCTCTCTCTCTCTCTCTCTCTCTCTCTCTCTCTCTCTCTCTCTCTCTCTCTCTCTCCTCTCTCCTAGATATGTATAACTATGAAGCCCCAGTGGCATTACTATAGCTCATCTAATTAGTTATGTATATATAAGTATATGCATGCATATATATATATATATATATATATATATATATATATATATATATATATATATATATATATATATATATATATATATATATATATATATATATGTGTGTGTGTGATTACCTAATTGTGATTACCTAATTGTGTTTACGGGAAAGAGCCCAAAGCTCGTATCTTCCCGTCTCCTGATGGGTTCCATTTTGTACTTAGTCATACTTATCATACCTGTCCTTAAAACTATGGATTGAGATAGCATTAACTACCTTCTCGCTTAGCGAATTAATATTATCAACTACTCTTACACTGAAAAAGTATTTCCTTACATCCTGCAAACAAGTTTTCTTACCAAGCTTCAAACTATGACCTCTAGTTCTAGAGCCTGCCATATCAAAATATTGATCCCTATCCACTCTATCATAACCATGAAGGAATTTAAAGACTGTCACCATATCCCCCCTCAAGCTTCTAGCTTCGAGTGATGGTAAGTCTAATTCCCTCAGCCTCTCATCGTAACTGAGATTGCGTATTTCTGCCACCAGTTTCGAGGCATGTCTTTGAACTTTTTCAAGCTTAGCTATGTGCTTTTTCAAGTGTGGATTCCAAAAGGGGGCTGCATATTCGAGTTTTGGCCTCACATAGGTTACATAAATATTTCTGAGCATTTCCTTGTCCATGTGCCTGAAGGCTACTCTTACATTTGATAAGAAAGCATATGCTGCCCTTACTATGTCATTTATATGTATTTCTGGAGACAAATCTGCCAGTATGTTTACTCCTCGATCTCTCTCATTTTCTGTCTCTTGAAGTTGTACTCCAGCCACTGAATAGTCAAGCTTGGGCCTTCTTGCACTTGTACCCATTCTCATTACCTTACATTTTGAAGTATTGAATTTCATTAGCCACATTTCTGACCACTCATGCAGACTATTTAGATCTTCCTGAAGTTCTCTACCATTGTTCTCGTTTCCTACTTTCTTCACAATCTTTGCATCATCTGCAAACATATACATGAATGAATTTACAGACTCTGGTAGTTCATTTACATATACAAGGAACAAAAGTGGCCCTAAAACTGAACCCTGTGGAACTCCACTACTAACTCTTCTCCATTCAGACATTGAGTGTCTTACTCTAACCCTCTGTTCCCTTCCTTCTAAGTAAGTTTTTATCCATTCCAAGACATTTCCATCTATTTTAGCCATTGCTTGCAGCTTCCTAATAAGTCTCCCATGTGGAACAGTGTCAAATGCTTTCTGGAAGTCTAGGAATATTCAATCTGCCCAGCCCTCTCTTTCCTGTAAGATTCGGCTTACCTCATCATAAAATTCTAATAAGTTTGTTACTGTTGATCTACCTTCTCTGAAGCCATGTTGCCTCACGGACATAAAGTTGAAGGATTCCAAGTGATGAGAGATATGTTTCCTTAGTAGTTTCTCCATAACTTTGCAAATTATGCTGGTCAAGGAAACTGGTCTATAGTTCAGAGCCGTATCCCTCCTTCCCTTTTTAAAGATAGGTATCACATTTGATTGTTTCCAGCATCTTGGAATCTCCCCTGACTACAGTGACCTTTTAAATATGATACTTGTGCCACTGATATTGAGTTTGCGTATTTTTTAAGTACATGAGGGAATATGTCATCAGGACCTGTAGCTTTATGAACATCTAAATCCATCAGCGCTTTTCATACCTCTGTGGCTGTAAGGTTGATGTTCTCTAATACTGGCCCTTGAGCTTCTATCACTGCAATCTAAGGGGATGGGGTATTTTCTACAGTAAATACTGACTGAAACTCCTTGTTCAATTCTTTGCAGATCTCTTCATCCATCTCAGTGATGCTTCCATCCGCTCTCCTCAGCCTTAAAACTGGTTCTTTTACCTTCAGTTTTCCTCTGATAAAGCTGTGGAAAAGCTTGGGATTTTCTTTAGCCTTCCTGGTAATGTCCCTCTCATAGTCTCTCTC
>JAXCGZ010006447.1:30000-41184 GCA_037179515.1 Halocaridina rubra
AGAGTTCCAGAGTCTGGATGTAGATGGGAAGAAGCAGTCGCTGCACCGACCAATCCGCGAGCTACAAATCTTCACACAGTACCTGTGAGATGAGGCCGCTTGGCGAGTGTTACGCGACCTCGGCAGTGGAGGAGGGTGCAACTCGCCAACTCAGAGCAGCGATGGAAGTAGTAGCGATAGAAAAGCGAAAGGGAAGATACCTTGCGGCAAAGAGAGAGAGAATCCAGGTTAGAAGTAAGAGAAGGATCATTAATGAGTCTGACTGCCTTAGAGTTAACCCTATCAAGAAGATAAGTAAAGGAAGAAGCACCCTAGATGTGTGAGCAGTATTCTAAGCAGGGACAGATAAGACCTTTGTAAATTTTAAGTAACTGCAATGAGGAAAATTAATGACGAAAACGAAACAATACCCCCAAGTTTTTGGATGAAGATTTAGAAATTTGGATTATGTGATTCCTCCAAGACAAGTTTGAGGCTATATGGATTCCTAATATGTTGATAGAGTAGGAGGGTAAATTTCATTAGTGGTTATCAGGAGGAGTAGAAGATAAAAGAGATAGCCAGAAACTGTGTCTTGGAGGCATTGAATTTAACTAAATTTTGAGTTCCCCATTCAGATACTCTCTGCAAATCGGAGTTAAGAGTAGAAGAAAGAGTGATACGAGATTGATTACGAGTAACAGATGAAGGTTGTGAAGAAAAGGCAGAGGAAAAGTGAAGGGTAAAATCATCAGCAAAGGCATGAAGAAGAGAGGAAGATGGGGATTGTAGATCCTTAATGAAGAGAAGGAAGAGAGTAGGTGAAAGAACAGAGCCCTGTGGAACACCACTGGTAACAGAGAAAGGGCTAGATGTCGTGCCATCAACAACTTCAGATATAGAACGGTCAGTAAGAAAACTGAAAATCAGAGAAAAGAAAGAAGGGGGTAAAGCCGTTCTTCGCTTGCTAAAGATGAACAAGGCATCTGGTCCTGATGGTATCCCTGCAAGGTTTCTTAAGGAGTTTGCAGATGAACTGGCTCCCGTGCTTTGCCGTCTTTTTTGCCTCATTCTGTCAACCAGTATCTATCCTTCATCTTGGAAGCATGCTCTAGTTCAACCTGTTCCTAAGAAGGGTGACCGCTCTATTCCTTCTAACTACTGACCTATTGCCCTAACCTCCCCTATTGCAAAAGTTTTCGAAACTTTGCTCAGTTCTCACTTCTTGAAACGCCTTGAATCTAACTCACTTATCTCTGATCACCAATACGGCTTCCGCAAGGCAAGATCCACTGGTGATCTCCTGTCCTATCTTAATCATGCATGATCATCTTCTCTGAGAAACTATGGGGAATCCTTTGTCGTCGCCCTTGATATCTCTAAGGCTTTTGACAGAGTCTGGCACAAGGCTCTGTTTGTCAAACTCCCTGCTTATGGCTTTACCCCTTCTTTCTGTTCTCTGATTTCCAGTTTTCTTACTGACCGTTCTATATCTGTATTTGTTGATGGCACAACATCTATCCCTTTCTCTGTTACCACTGAAGTTCCACAGGGCTCTGTTCTTTCACTTACTCTCTTCCTTCTCTTCATCAGTGATCTTCTACAATCCCCATCTTCCTCTCTTCTTCATGCCTTTGCTGATGATTCTACCCTTCACATTTCTTCTACCTTTTCTTCACAACCTTCATCTATTACTCGTAATCAATCTCGTATCACTCTTTCTTCTACTCTTAACTCTGATTTGCAGTGAGTATCTGAGTGGGGCACTCAAAATTTAGTTAAATTCAATGCCTCCAAGTACAGTTTTTGGCTATCTCTTTATCTTCTTCTCCTCCTGATAACCCTATTGTCTTTGAAACTAATGAAATTTACCCTCTTACTCTATCAACATATTAGGAATCCATATAGCCTTTAACTTGTCTTGGAGGAATCACATAATCCAAATTTCTAAATCTTCATCCAAAAAATTGGGGGTTTTGTTTCGCTTTCGTCATTACTTTTCCTCATTGCAGTTACTTAAAATTTACAAAGGTCTTATCCGCCCCTGCTTAGAATACTGCTCACACATCTGGGGTGCTTCTTCCTTTACTTATCTTCTTGATAGGGTTAACTCTAAGGCAGTCAGACTCATTAATGATCTTTCTCTTACTTTTAACCTGGATTTTCTTTCTCTTCGCCGTAAGGTACCTTCCCTTTCGCTTTTCTATCACTACTACTTCCATCGCTGCTCTGATGAGTTGACGAGTTGCTTCCCTCCTCCACTGCTGAGGTCGCGTAACACTCGCCAAGCGGCCTCATCTCACAGGTACTGTGTGAAGATTTGTAGCTCGCGGATTGGTCGGTGCAGCGACTGCTTCTTCCCATGTACCTCTAGACTCTGGAACTCTCTTCCTCCTTTTGTCTTTCCAAATTATTATGACCTTTTATTCTTCAAAAAGCAGATCTATCGGCATCTCAGAGCCTAATCCTCCATATCTGTGGGTCCTCTGTACTTTGACAGTTTTTTTCTGTCTGTCATTTTCCTTTGTGTGACATTACCTCATCTCTGCCTTACCCTTAACCTCTTTCTTTTCCTTCGTCTTGGTATTTTCTCGTGCCCGGGCCTTTATTGATGAGGGCAGTTTCTGTCTGTCCCGGTGTCACACTCATAGAAAAAAAAATAGAATGCCACTCTGTTCATATTACAGTTCCCCCAACCTCACTCGTAGCTTCGTTTTCGCATTTAATTCAAATCTCAATCTCATTTGGGACCAACGATAATCAAATAAGCGCATTGCCATATTTGAAAACATGAATAACTTTTACCCCGACCGGGACTTGAACCTAGGACATATAATTACTGTGTCCAGGTTCAAGTCCCGGTCGGGGTAAAAATTGTTCATGTTTTCACATCTGTAATGTGCTTATTTGATTACTGTTGGCCCCAAATGAGATTGTGATTTAAAGTAAATGCGAAAACGAAGCCCCGATCGAGGTAGGGGGAAACTGTAATATGAACAGAATGGCATTGAGATAGGATGCGTTCATTCCTTGTATAGCAGATATAGCTATGAGGTTTGTTTTCCTTTTATACCTTCTGTGGTGTAGTTGATAGTGCCTTAGCACAGTAATTATATGTCCTAGGTTCAATTCCCGGTCGGGGTACAAATTACTTATGTTTTCATATATGGTAATGTGCTTATTTGAATATATATATATATATATATATATATATATATATATATATATATATATATATATATATATATATATATATATAGAACAATTTTATTGTCTCTCTCTCTCTCTCTCTCTCTCTCTCTCTCTCTCTCTCAGAGGAGAAATATTTTAGTACATTTGACCCTTGACGAACAGATGTTACCCCCTAGTTGCCAAATTATGAATTTTAGATTAAATAACCTTATGTATTGAAAGCCTTCCTATTATTATTATTATTATTATTATTATTATTATTATTATTATTATTATTATTATCATTATTATTATTATTATGTACTGTATCGTTCATACATATAGCCTAATATAATACAATTCATTTTTAGTTTGAAGCTTCGTAAGAAAACTTTGCAGAATGTAAGGAAATACTTTTTCATGTAAGAGAAGTTAACCACTGGAATTGACTAAGCTAAGAGGTAGTTAATGCTAACTCAATCCATAGTTTTAAGGACAAGTATAAAAATGGAACCGATCAGGAGACGGGAGTTATGAGCATAGGGCTCTCTCCCGTAAGCACAGTTAGGTAATACACTCATCATCTCATTATTTATTATCATGAATAAAAGAATTTAGCTTCACCACTACCAGCGTATTCAAGTGGCTTGCTGATGAAGTCCCACGCAAAGCTGTAAATACATAATTTCACTCTGTGGACGCAAACTTACCCCCTCTTAGAGCGCGTGCGCATCCGATTTCTGGAGCGTGTTTTGAGGCGCGCGTGGCTTGCAGACTCGTTTTCAAAAATGATTTGAGAAATTTCGAAGTATATCGTTCATAATTATTAAGCTTAAAATTGGTATTGGGAAAGCCTACAACACATGGTAGATAAACGTGTAAATAAATTATGAATTGAATAAATAAATTAATATTTTTAGGCATGTTACTGGTGTATATCACAAATAATTTTGTACATTATAAATGTTAAAAGTTAATAAATTTGATAATTTTCGCTCACGGAAAGCGTGCCCAAGAGCAGCTGGTAGGAGAGAGAGAGAGAGAGAGAGAGAGAGAGAGAGAGAGAGAGAGAGAGAGAGAGAGAGAGAGAGAGAGAGAGAGAGAGAGAACTTTTTACTTTTCCAAACTGAATTTCTAACATTATTATTTATTCTTATTACATCATACACATTAATAATGAATAAAGATACATCATTCACGGAAAATAAATATTATGAATAATATAAATATATAGAACATTTGTATGTAAAAAATTATTAACTGTCAACTTTTAAGAGGACAGCTGTTTGGGACAGGGGAAGAAGGAGTCACGGTAAAAGCAGACGTGCAGACGGTAGCAGCAAATAGCAACTACTATGAGGGGGATTGAGATCCCATCCCCCCACCATCCTACCCACGTGCGACCCTATAACGAATTTTAGTTGGAGTGAAACGACTGCTGTGCGTAGTCGTATTGCGTGGATTATCTCTATTATCATTCTAGTCACTATTTTTAAGTGTTTAATAGTGAGTGTCTATAATTATTTAGTGCATGTTTTTTTTTTCTATATTTTATGTGAAGAGATTTTGTGTTTATTATCTCTATCTATCTATCTATCTATCTATATATATATATATATATATATATATATATATATATATATATATATATATATATATATATATATATATATATATATATATATATATATATATATATATATATATATATATATATATATATATATATATATATATATATATATATATATATATATATATATATATATATATATATATATATATATATATATATATATATATATATATATATATATATATATATATATATATATATATATATATACTGAGGATATAGGGTGGCCGCAACTGTAGCAAAAGAATTTGGAAAGCAAGGCACCAATATTGCCTGCTCATCCACGCTTGTTTGCCAGTTGCATTGTGGCAAAAATAAAATGCAAAAATAAGTGAGAGGCATTGCCGGCACCCATATCTCTTTTAGTTGCCTATTACGACAGGCAGTGAATGCGTTTGTTGGGTTCCCCCCCCCACATTCTAGCTGTCATAATTTTCCTGTGGGTTATTGTGATGCTCCTCTCTGCATTTGATTTTTATAAACAAATACTATTATGGTATATCCAGTGGCTATACCATGGTGCTTTTCGCTCGGTCGGAGAGGTTAAGTCCCTCTGGGCCTGGTCAGTACTTGGATGGGTGTCCACTGGGGAACGCCAGATGCTCTTGGAATGCAAGGGGACCGCCGTAGTGATAGTGATCGATTCTGGGGGTGACAGACCCATGTTAGAGGTCGCGGCGAGGCGTTAGGAAGGGTATCCAGCCTTGATGCCCTTTGTTTGATTCCCCGGCCTCAATTCGTGTCCATCCTCACTAATCGTGAAATAAAAAAGAAAACCTATTATAACATAATATGCGTTGAAGGGTAATGGTTAACACTCGACTGGGTAAGTGAAAATTCGTGTTAGCGTAGCCTGCCGCGGACCGTTAGGAAGGGCATCCAGTCATGATTCCCCAGCTCCAACCTGTGTGCACTTCCATTTTAATGAGGATTAATAGGAACATAAGGCATCAAACAACATTTTTGGAAGCCGCGTAGCTCAGTGGTGGAGTACGCAGTTGGGAAATGCGATTTTCCCCGGGGTGGAACCCAGGGGCGTTTGGAAGGGCATCCAGCCTCGACCTCCTCATCCCCAATACGTTCGTATTCACCCCCATGCGAGGGTGGACGAATTGTAAGTTTCTCATTCTGCCTCGGAAAAAAAAAAGATTCAATACTGTCGCTCGAACAGTATTGTATTCTACCTATCTATATATAAAACTCATAATCCCCCTAATAAGGGGGTGGCTGAGTCAAAGCAAAAACCTTGACTCTGTGGGAGTAAAATGCAAAGGAATTAATGCCCAATCCCTCCCCCCCGCTTCGACCCATTTAATCAACTTTTACGTCACTAGGAGGTATTCTTGCCTCCCCCTTTCAGGGGGAAGTGTGTATTCTTAATCCTCGAAGATATCCTACAAACACGAATATATTGTCTTCTTCTACCAGCACGAATAAAAGAAACATGATACAGCTCTTGTTATATATTTAAGATTTTCGTTTAACTTATATATATATATATATATATATATATATATATATATATATATATATATATATATATATATATATATATATATATATATATATATATATATATATATATATATATATATATAGCATACGCCACACGTTAACACGCATTAATTCCTATTATTTATTTTTTTTATTCTAACTTTCCAAAACATAATAATATCATATTCACGAACTGACATATTATTAACTCTGGGAATCTCTCCTCTCTCTCTCTCTCTCTCTCTCTCTCTCTCTCTCTCTCTCTCTCTCTCTCTCTCTCTCTCTCTCTCTCTCTCTCTCTCTCTCAGTAAAGGTCGCTACACACGATCAAGTAAACTTGACAAGTATGCTTGATCAAGTGACTTGTTCAAGCAAACTGGACCGTCTGTATGGTGAGACTTGATCAAGTATTAGCCTTGACAAGTCGCTTGAGGCATGATTGAATTTGAATCATGTCGTCAAGTCAAGTCTTGACTTGTTCAAGTCAACTGGACCGTGTGTACCAAAGACTTGATCAACTCTCCAAGTTGACCGAAATTCGGTAACCTCTGTCAGCTCAGCAATATAAGTGAATACACATTAGATGTATGGGGCAGTAGTGAAACAGCATCTTTACAATCTCAAGCTGTGATAATGTTAATTATGTCTATTGGTAATAATGTCTATATGTTTTAATGCAACTTAATTATGAATTATTTGGTGTAGTGTGTTCGCGTGTGTGTACGAGTATCTGCGAGAGAGAGAGAGAGAGAGAGAGAGAGAGAGAGAGAATAGGTTCTCTTTTGTATGAGCTAAGCACTGATAAGCTGAGCTATGAAGAAATATATATATATATATATATATATATATATATATATATATATATATATATATATAAATTATTTTTACCCCGACCGGGACTTGAACCTAGGATATATAAATACTGTGCCAAGACGCTACCAACTACACCACAGAAGGTCTAAAAGGGAAATAAACCTTACAGCTATATCTGCTATACTAGGAATGAACACATTCTATCTTAATGCCAATCTGTTCATATTACAGTTTCCCCCAACCTCGCTCGTGGCTTCGTTTTCGCATTTAATTCAAATCTCAGTCTCATTTTGAACCAACAATAATCAAATAAGAACATTACCATATGTGAAAACATGAATAATTTTTTTTAAGATAATATTGTAGTGGAGTAGAAGAAGCCATTTATGCATTTCATTTTCATCCAATTTTATTTTTAAAGTTTCGTCTTAACATTGGGTCAGTATCAAAATATCTATATAATAATAATAATAATAATCCTTTATTCCAATGTACATTGGGTATTTAAATAAGATACATATATATTCCAGATAGACATCTGTGGTGTACGATATAGACATACTAAAACAAGCAAATCATAAAGATGAGTGTACCATTAAAATTTACAAGTAAAATCTTCCTTTAAGAGCAACTTCTTAAGATTATATTTAAAAGTATACACTGAACCAGCATTTTTTAGTTCTCTGGGAAGCTGATTATATAAATGAGGTCCACGAATGTTTATATCTCTTGAGCCAATATCAGTTTTAGACCTTCGTACTAATAAATCTTCCCCTTGACGGGTAGTTAACCCGGTAACTGAGCTTACTGTAGAAAAATTATACAAGCAATCAGGAATATTGTTTCTTAGTATATTAAAAACAAAGGTACATATATCAAAAACATATTTATCTCTAATCTTTATCCATTCTAGATCTTTTAAAACAGGAGAGATGTGCTCGTATTTTCTTACATTGCCAACAGCCACTCGTGCTGCAAAGTTTTGTAACTTTTGTATTCTTTGTAATTGAGTCTTATTGGTACATCCCCAAACTTTGAGACAGTAATTAATTAAACTCATAGCTAAGGACTGGACAATTATTATACGAGTTGATGTTTCAAATGAGTCTTTTACCCTATTTAGATATATTAGAGTACCCATTACTTTTTTATAAATTTCATCTATATGCATTTCAAAATTCATGTAACGGTCAAAATAGACACCTAGGTTCTTTACCGAGTTCATTGGCTTAATGATATTACCGTTAAAATTTATATGAAGATTGTCATCAACTTCTGATAATAATTGTCTGGATCCGATAAGAATAGATTGGGTTTTAGTTTCATTAAGTAACAGACCATTTTTTAGAAAGTAACGTTTAGCCATATACAAAATTTCTTCTGCTCTACGAATAATATTTTCTAAATCATTAATTTCTCCTTCAATTAAGATTTGAGTATCGTCAGCATATTGAATGACATAACAGTTAGGTAAATATTTTACTAGATCGTTTACATATATTAGAAAAAGTATAGGTCCTAGGATCGATCCCTGAGGGACCCCAAACAATACCTTCTTGCGACTTGAGACTACATCTTTTATTCTGACTGACTGGTAGCGGTTTTTTAAATAGTTCTCGAACCAGCTTGGGTCAATGTTCATTTTTTTGCATTTTTCTAATAGAGTGGTATGGTGTACACTATCAAAAGCTTTAGAAAGATCGAGTAGTAGTAGCAATGATATTTTCTTATTATCTATATTTTTGTATATTTCATCTGATATTTTCAATAAGGCAGTTTCAGTTGATAATTTTGGCCTGAAACCGTGTTGACTTTTTGCAATAAGTTTATTTTTTTCAAGAAACTCACTTAACTGATTTGCAACAATCTTTTCAAGTATCTTTGATAAAATTGGTAGTAAAGAGATTGGTCTATAGTTAGAGACGTCGTCAGGATTTCCATTTTTAAAACCAGGAATTACATGGGGAGTTTTCCATAAATCTGGGTAGATATTGGTAACTATGGAAGTATTGATTATTACCGTCAGATAATAAGCTATTACAAATAATGAATCTCTAATAAAACGAAAACAAATTCCATCTGATCCATATGCATTAGAGTCTTTCAGATTTTTTATTACTAAGATTACTGTATTACAATCTACTGTAGTAGGGTTAAAGACATCATTACTTCTATTGAATGCACTATGTTCTTGAACATTATTATTATTATTACTACCATCATCACTATTATCATTACCATTACTACCACCATCATTATTATTTACACCATTATGAACATTTCTATTATTATTACTACTACCATCATCATTATTATTATTATTACCACCATTACTATTATTGATTTCATTTATTATTTCTTTTTTTGTTTTTTCAAAGGTTTTTTTCCCCACTTCAGCGAAAAAATTATTGAACTCTTCTGCTTTAGCACTTACATCTACCTCATCGGGTATAATTGATATGTTACTACTTTTATTACAGTTATTGGAAAGCATGGTTTTAGCAATTTTCCATGTATCAGAGATATTGCCTTTAGCGTTTTGAAATTCATTTTTGTAATACTGTTTCTTACTGTTACTTAATAATGATTTTACTTGTTTCTTATGCTCTGTAAACTTTTCTCTTAAAGGGATATTATCTCTTTGTAGCTTTACTTCATTTTGTAGTTTGTCTCTTTCTTTCATAATGTTTTTTATGTCATCTGTTATCCAAGGAGCGGGGGGACGAAATATTTCTCTTGTCACGAGTGGTGCACATCGATCTATACATGATGATAGGACACTGGTTAAAATTCTTACTTGTTTATTGATATTATCGGTATATAGAATTTCATTTAATTTATGTACTTCATTCATAAGTAAACTACAAAGTAATTCTTGTGAATAATTTCTTAAGCATCTGAATGTTTTAAAGATTGGTTGTCTCTTTGGTTTGCGAATATTTAGGGACGTTACAATTTCCTCGTGGTCTGCTATAGGGCTTGGCATTACGTCACACTTAGTTATCATATGTTTGGAGTTTGTTATTACTAGATCGATTTGGGAAACTGAAGTGGGAGTGATTCTAGTTGGTTTATTTATAATCTGTTCTAGATTTAAATTCTTAATAAGTCTACTCATTTTATTTTCTCTTTTTAGTTGATCATCATTAAAATCGCCATATATAAAAACTGGTTTGTTTTTTAAAATTATCTCCTTAAAAACGTCCAAAATATAGCTAAAAGAGGTTACCGAGGCTTTGGGGTGGCGGTACACGCAGCCTATGATAATAGAAGGAAACTTTTTATGTTGGACAGAGATCCATTTATCTTCCACTCCTTCGTGCTTCTCAGTTTCAAGATTTAGTTCAGTGGCCTTCAAATAATTTTTAACATATAAACATACACCTCCACCTCTACCACTGTCATAGCGATAAATATTATATGAAGGAATATTAATAAATGCATTGTTAATTGACGGATACAGCCATGATTCGCTAATGCAAAGAACATCAATATTTTCTTGTACAAGCATATGTTCAATTTCTGGAGAAATCAACATGGTTAACAAAACAATATAAAGTTTAGAAAGTAATACAAATAATACATAAACTGAACAACTGAGTTAAAATAAATAACAAATAGACTAGATCATACTAGACAGTGAGACAGAGTGACTGATAACCTCTCAGATTGCCCTGTAACTAGCTCTCAAAATAATTTGTGGCCAGACTCGCCAGGGGGAGACAATGTCGGAGCTAGTTTACTCTCAACAGTGCACATCACTGGCTAGAACTAGCCCAAAGGCGCTATCCTCTTCAGACCACTAACATGACCCTCTAGGCTCCAGGGTCTCCCTTTGAGTCATTTAAATCTTGTCATCACCAACTGTGTGATTATGTGACTATTTTCCTTCAGGGAAATCGTATTGCTACTGCTGAGCTAGGGAAAACTTCTAATTTATTTTTCGTCGTCTGCACTCGACATTGTGATTTCAACTGAAGACTTGTCAAGCATACCTGACCGTGTGGAGGCGAAGGGAAATATCACAATACTTGATGAAATACTTGATCAAGCATACTTGTCAAGTTTACTTGATCGTGTGTAGCCCGCTT
>JAXCGZ010006448.1:0-40000 GCA_037179515.1 Halocaridina rubra
TATATATATATATATATATATATATATATATATATATATATATATATATATATATATACATATATATATATATATATATATATATATATATATATATATATATATATATATATATATATATATATATATATATATATATATATATATATATATATACACATATACACATATACGCATATACACACACGCTCATATTATATATATATATATATATATATATATATATATATATATATATATATATATATATATATATATATATATATATATATATATTGAAAATTGTAGTGACTGAAAAATTACTAAATGTTCTATGGTATGAAGCTCTTATGAGCGGTGTAATTACAGTTGTAGAGTTTTTGCCATGGTATTTGTCCTTCCTCATTAGAGTATTGGCAGTAATCATCCTCTCAATGTTTTGGCAATACTGTAGAACTTGAATGACAGGGAGTTTCATTACTTATTACATAATCATGTACTACTTCTGAATCGTAGGCTCATATCATTATCCTCATCGGAGTTCGACTGAACAGACAAATAGGAGTTTCTGTTTTTACGAGCAATAAAATTATGAAGATAGCAACATGCTAGTACTACCACACGAGCTTTTTCTGGCGCTAATAAAATTGTTCTCTGAAAGACACCAAAATGAGATGTTAATATCCTAAATACATTCTCGATAACACATCTTGCCCTACTTAGCCTGTAATTAAAGATTCTCTCATATGCATCCAATTCAGCTTGTGCATAAGGCTTCATAAGATGCTCAGACAGACCAAATTCTTCATCAGCAGCAAATACATAAGGTAGTTGCCTATCGGTTCCTTGTAATACCTCACATGCTGGTAAGCTTAATTTCCCTTAACTTAGCATCCTGCCAAATTTAGTCTCGATAAATACTCCACCATCAGACACTCTCCCGTTTATACCTACATCTACCATCAGTAATTCATATTCGGCATTTGCAACTGCCATCAGGACAATGCTGAGTAGTTTTGTAACTGAAGTAAAAAGATCCGGATTGAGCTGCTTTTTTATTTCCACGTGCTTGCCATCTATCGCTCCGCAACAATGAGGGAAATTCCATCTTTTCACGAATCCTTCACTAAACACCTCCCATTCATCTGGTGTGTTTGGGAGCTAAAAATAAAGAAAAATAATTCATTCCTCTGCTGCTGTGTAAATTCTCTCTCTCTCTCTCTCTCTCTCTCTCTCTCTCTCTCTCTCTCTCTCTCTCTCTCTCTCTCTCTCTCTCTCTCTCTCTCTCTCTCTCTCTCTCTCTCTCTCTCTCTCTCTCTCTCTCTCTCTCTCTTCTCTCTCTCTCTCTCTCTCTCCTCCTCTCTCTCTCTCTCTCTCTCTCTCTCTCTCTCTCTCTCTCTCTCTCTCTCTCTCTCTCTCTCTCTCTCTCTCTCTCTCTCTCTCTCTCTCTCTCTCTCTCTCTCTCACTCTCTCTCTCTCTCTCTCTCTCTCTCTCTCTCTCTCTCTCTCTCTCTCTCTCTCTCTCTCTCTCTCTCTCTCTCTCTCTCTCTCTCTCTCTCTCTCTCCTCTCTCTCTCTCTCTCTCTCTCTCTCTCTCTCTCTCTCTCTCTCTCTCTCTCTCCTCTCTCTCTCTCTCTCTCTCTCTCTCTCTCTCTCTCTCTCTCTCTCTCTCTCTCTCTCTCACACACACACACACGGAGTATTGGCAGAAATTTACGGATAGTATTAACCATCAGACTAGCGCTGGGACTATGTGGCATCTTATAAGGAAGGCTGTCAAGAAGAAACCCACCTGTGCTCTACACCACAGTCCACTTGAGTAATGCTCAGGACCTCATTACTACCTGGTCAGCACAGTCACAAACTTGCAACCTTCCCGGGAACGTTCAAGAGGCACTCTCCGCCCACCGCAGTGTTCGTAACCTCCGCCTAATGGGTGCATTACTACAGACGGATGAAGAGGATGACATCCTATTCACAGAGGATGAACTACGACGTGCTCTTGCTAGGATTAAGGCTACTGCCCCTGGGGAGGATGGTCTTACATATCAAGTTCTCCGTCTTCTTCAGAAAGTTCCTGGTAACCCCCTACTGCGGCTCTTCAATCTTTGCTTTTGCTTGGGGCATGTGCCCTCTGCCTGGACCAGAAGCACTATTATTCCTCTACCAAAACCTGGAACCGACAAATTTAGGCCTATCTCCCTCACCTCCTGCTTCAGCAAAGTGTTTGAACGCATCCTTCTTGCCCGGCTCATGCACCGTCTACAGGATAAACTCTCCCCCAGTCTTTATGGTTTCCTCCCACAACGGAGCACACATCACTGCCTCGCTGAACTCTACACCCGTCTTTCTCCCACCAGTGTGGTCGCCTTCCTGGAGCTCAAATCTGCCTTCGATATAGCCAACAAGGAAATTATTCTTGACCAGCTGGTGGACTTTGGAGTTCGGGGGAACATACTGAAATGGATACGGGGATATCTCTGCAACAGAACATCAAGTGTCCTTTTTAAAGGGTCGTATAGCTCCTATGAACGGTTTGAACTGGGTACTCCTCAGGGGTGTGTGCTAAGTCCTTTTCTATTCAATATCCTTATGCATCGTCTACTCTCCCTCCTTCCTGTCATCCCCGGTACTACAGTTACCTGCTATGCGGACAACATATGCATCCACACGACCTCAACTCACGACCTTCAGCACATGCTCCATGATTTTTACGTGTCTGCTACCTCCTGTGGCCTTATTATCTCCCCAGAAAAAAGCAGGATTTTTACTTCACGCAACTGCAGAGCACTGCCCGCATTCGCCATGGGTGGTAATGTCATCCCTCACTGCACATAGTACACGTATTTAGGTGCACCAGTCCGGATCACCCCAGCTATACCTGCACGTCAACGAATTCATCCCTTTGTGAAGAGCCTTCTTGACCGTCTGGAGCCCCGCTTTGCACCTGTCAAGTGGCTTGCCAACAATGCTGCAGGAGTCTCCATCCCAGTGGCGAGGACCCTCTACATCCTACTACTTCGGTCAGTGGTTGACTATCTGTCTCCTGCCTTGTGTCAACTTCCTAGACCAGCTCTCGAGCCACTTGAAAAGTTCCAGAATCGAGTCATGAGATTTATCTTGGGATGTTCTCTCTCTACCCGTATTGTGAGTATGCAGTTGGAGCTCAACTTGCCCCCTCTTGTGGAGAGGATTTATGCCAATGTGTCCTATTTTACTGTTAAGTGTCTTCACTACCCCTTTCTTGCTCCGTACTTCTCTGCTGTCATGAGTACGTCCCTGGATCCAGACGCACCCAGACTCCCATTCGAGCAGGAGGTCATAACCTTATCAGGGTGGTGAGTGACATTCTCCGTGGCCTTGACATCGACCTGCCAGTGCAGGCAGCTGTCCCAGATTTACCACCCTGGCGTGTCCCCCTCCCCGCTGTCACATATACACCGACCTCGAAGGATGTCTATCCCCCCTTGCAGAGACAGCTCTGGAGACTATCGCTGATGTATCCACGTCTGTCCCTGCAGCGCACCACGTCTATGTTGATGGTTCTGTGCAAGCAGATGGGAGGGCGGCATGTGCTGTGTTTTCCCCCACCATGGAGCCGCCTGTGCCGGCTGATTCATGGATTGGCCATAGACTACCCACCTCGTCGAGCTCCACCTACTGTGAACTGAATGCCATCTTGGATGCCGTGACTCTCCTTGTTTGACGACGAGTGAATGGGGTAATAATTTGTGACTCCCAATCGGCCCTACAAGCCCTATCCTCGCCAAGACCTATCTGTGGCCGTACTGTGGGAGATATACTATGTCGCCTCGCGGCCGCTCGGGATGCTTCTCTTGTGTCATTTGTATGGACTCCATCCCACATTGGGCTGACTGGCAACGACACAGCGGATCGTCTTGCCAAGGCGGCCTGTATGCTGGATGGGCATGCTATGGACGCTGAGACCTCCCTCCGATGCCTACGTAATATCATCTACTCAGCTGGGTTTGCCATGACGGTCCAGCGCAGGGACACGGAGAGGGCCAACAGTGTGTCCATACAGCACCATGATCACTTTCTTCACAGTCCTTACAAGTATCGCAGACGCGGGTTAATGGTGCGGAAAAACAATGTAGTTAGTGCTCGGCTCAGAATGGGGTATCGGCCTTTATGGCAGGTCTCCCAGACTCTAGATATGCCACAGTACACCTCCTGTAAATTATGCGACCGTCCTAATGCTAACACTCTTGACCACTATTGTCTTCAGTGCCCCACAGTGAGAGATGTTTTACCACGAGGTCAGAACTTAATACAGATCTGCTCATTTTTACTTAACGATGACAACCTTGATGTTATTCTTGCTCGTTATCCTCACTTTGGTGGCCATTATTTATATTGAATTATACATATATTTTCTGTATGTTGCTGTATAATTCTGTTTGTGTATTCTGCGTTTCTCTGAGCTTTACTTTTGCATATAATGTACTCTGTGCTGCCATACTGTGAGTTGTGTGTTAGTATGCAGCAATGTTTTATCAATATGTACACCTCCCTGTAAACCATGTTCAATTCTTGGTTTTGTATCCATTTGAAGCATTATTTGTATGAACTCATGTAATGTCTGACGCCTTGGCGCAATAACTTAATAAAATATAAAATAACTCTCTCTCTCTCTCTCTCTCTCTCATTCAATCCATATATATGTATGTATTAACATATTTTTTTTCCTATTTTTCAGTAACCACCAGCCACAAAGACACAAGGCCGATTAGATCATCGGCAACAGGTTTTAGCTCTTGCATGTAAGCGCCTTCTGGGAGAACAAAACGAATATGATAAAATTGCAGCCGCCTGGTCTGTAGATTTATCGAAAATGGACCCTACTCAAGCTCTTTACTCTAAAAGAGCATTAATTGAAATAATCTTTGAAATCAGATGGCTCACTGAATCTAAGATCAGGTTTTCATGTGTATATAAATGTCTCTTTTTAAACCATTCTTTCATCCACTTCTTTTTCTTGGTTTTCTCCTCACAAAATAGAAAACCAACGTATATATAAAATAAATCCTTGGCTAAAACCGTAATGTTGCCGCTGTGAAGTCCCAGAGAAAAATGACTAGTATTGTCAATGTCACTGAGCAGTGTGAGGGCAAATGATTGAAGACCCCGAATATTGAGTCAATCTGCTTGATGTCAATATTATTAATAGTGTAGGGGCCGGTTAAGTCACCTCCTCCTTCTCTTACCGCATATGTCTTCTTTGTTTACGTTTGCTGATAGGGGTTCCTTCCCAGGGTGCATTAATATTTTTTTTTCTGTGCAGTATTTAGTTGTAAATCTGTATATCTTTAATACTGTACACTATTTGTATATTAACATATATAACTACAGGTCTTTCAGCTTTGTTATGTACTTATAAAATATGTTTTACTTATCTTATGTCTTTGGCATAGTGTGTTTATGTACAATTGTGAAACGTATCTATGCCTATTATCAATGTTTCTTCTGGAAAGTGACTGATTGCATTACGCAAATTTTACATTACCTGTGCCTTTTGAGAACCTATCCTTGCTTTGTTCCAAGAGGTGAGTATATATATATATATATATATATATATATATATATATATATATATATATATATATATATATATATATATATATATATATATATATATATATAGTGGTAAGTTAAAATGTTCGTAACTGGGAAAAATTTTTTTGGTAAATTTTTAGAAGAAGGGATTACAAAGAAAAATGTAGAAAAAACAATTTTGGTGCATCTTGACCTAACCTAACCACACCTAGGGGAATGCGTCCTCCCTAGCTGGGGGATTCATATTCCATTGATCCCCATAACTAAATAATACCCATTTTTCCAATTGAAATTAATGTGAAGCAAATTAATCCATCCCCAACCCCAGAAACATACCTTTTATTTTTTTTTTTATGGGTTTATATATGTCAAAAATATGGAAAGGAATTAAACATAATCTTAATTATAGAAAAATTTAGTACAGTATTCTAATACTGTACTAAAATAAAACATGGTATTTACTTATGTGGTTGATAGATGATGGCACATGTGGATGGTGATGGAGTTGGAGGAGGAAGAATTCTACTCCTTCGAAGGAGAATCCCCTACCGCAAAAACGTCCGGTAACTGTACAGGTATTTCTAGTGTTTTCTTGCTTTGCTCTCTCTAGCAGGTATTGGCAATGTGGTTCTCTAGCAGGTATTGGCACCAGAACACAATCCAGAGAAATTTGTCATTTTCTTTGTTGATAAATTTTTTGGAAATGGGACATCACATTGTCATATAAGATGTTCAATGCTCAGTTGGTCACAGTATTGACATGATGATGACTCTCATTGAAAGCCTGCAGATCACTCCACATACTAAAAATATCTCTAACTCATCACTTGAAACCTTTACCCTTTCATCCTCCTCCTGCTCTCATTGGTCCTCTTGGATAGTCTTCACCTGTTCATGTTGCACTCTATAAGCTCCTCTGTGGTGAGTTCTTGTATGTGGTCCTCCACATCCTCCTCGTTGACCTCCAAGACCAAGCTATTCCCATTGCCAAAATCTCGTTCACTATATTGACAGCTGTCTCTTGCTTGAAACCCTCGAAGTCTCTATCAGCCACACAACCTAGCCAAAGGTTCCTCCAGATGAACTACATTGTGCATTAAGAGACCCCCTTCCATGCCTTGTCTGTGAGGCCTATGCAGTGGAGGATATTGAAGTTGTCTTTCCAGAATTCAAGCAGGGTCAATTCCGTGTCATTGGTGACCTGGAAACACCTGGAATATAGACCCTTTGTATACAATTTCTTAAAATTAGCAGTGACTTGCTGGTCCATGGGCTGAAGGAGAGGAGTGGTGTTTGGAGGCAGAAATTTTAATTTTATGAAGTCATATTCGATGTCAAGGTCTTCCAAATCTGGAGGATGGGCAGCAGCATTGTTCAAGACCAGAAGACACTTAAGGGGCAAAAACTTCAATTAGCCATTCTATAAAAATGATGCGTGTTACCCAAGCTTTGCTGTTCAACCTTCACATTTCCAGAAGTCTAGCCTTCAACACATTATTGAGCTTAAAAACACACTGACTTTCAGAGTGGTAGACTAAAAGAGGCTTAATCTTGCATTAGCGCACAATAAAAGTGTAAGCCTGTCCTTCATTGGTTTGTGGCCAGGCAGTGACTTCTCCTCTTGGGTTATATAGGTCCTTCTAAGTATTTTTTTCCAAAACAGTCCTGTTTCATCGCAGTTAGAAACTTGCTATTATTTCTTTCTTCGTTTCCACAGTAATACATTTAGGTTTTTTAACGTCACTGTCACTGACACTTTTGACTTTCTTGGGAGCCATAATGAGGACTAATTCTTTTTTCTTTTTTTCTTTCATGATTGTGACACCAGGACGGGCCAAAAAAAGAATATAAAATAAAACAGCCCTCATCGGGCCTGGGCACGAAGAATACATAAAGAGAAACAGAGATGGAGAGTGTAATGACTTGTCAGATGTGAAGGGATAATAAAAGATGTGTGAAGACTATCCAAGAATATTCAGTGTAGCTGTAGGCATAGAGAAAGATTAAATTAAAAAGCAAACAAATCTGGAAATTGCAATGAAAGAGCAATGAGCGATCTTTACATTTGAACACCAGTGCAGAACTGAGAACAAACATGTGGTCGCCCAGGCAGCTATGCATGTGTATGTGCATTCATACCTCGAGAATTGTTCATGGGGTTGATTCAATATTTATGTGAAAATTGTGATCGTAGGTCAAATTGTTCATCGTTGGATGCATTTGTATGTGGAGGTTTGACTGTATATATATATATATATATATATATATATATATATATATATATATATATATATATATATATATATATATATATATATATATATATATATATATATATATATATATATATACACACAGTGATCCCCCGCTGGATTGCGTTTCTTGGTTCGCGTTTTCACTGTACCACGGTTTTTCTTTTTTTTGCAAATTATTATTTTATCTTTTGGGTATATGCAAAAATATTAAAATATTAAAAAAATAAAAATTCTCAGTATTTTAATTTTTTTATTGAAAAAAACATATTTCATTATCTAATTGATAAAAAAAAATTACTTCCCAGGCTACGAATAATAAAACAGTAAAAAATAGTAAAATACATAAATTTAGATATACGTACGTACAGTATAACTCACAGTATTGCATCATGCGAAATAGTGTTCGATAGCGTACAATGTATTGGGGTCGCAGCTACGTGAGCTAGCATATATATTTATATTTCCAGTAGTTTCATGATTTTATTGATAAAAAATGTATTTCTTAGCCTAAGAATAATAAAACAGCAAAAAATAGTAAAAAACATAAATACTAACAGTATTGCAACATGTAAAATATGATACCGCTATCAGCGTTTCGGACAAAGGCTCGTTCAGTCTAACTCACGTGTGCGCCGTTCACGTTGTGCTTATTAAACGTTTTGCTTGTGTCTGATAGCGTACAATGTATTGGGGTCGCAGCTACGTGAGCTAGCATATATATTTATATTTCCTGTAGTTTCATGATTTTATTGATAAAAAAACGTATTTCTTAGCCTAAGAATAATAAAACAGTAAAAAATAGTAAAAAACATAAATACTAACAGTATTGCAACATGTAAAATACGATGCCGCTATCAGCGTTTCGGACAAAGTCTCGTTCAATCTAACTCACTTGTGCGCCGTTCACGTTGTGCTTATTAATACGTTTTGTATGCGATTTTTTTACTCGCATATTTTAACCTTTGCAATGCCTTCCAAGCATCCTTCATCTTCTAAGGCTTCTTGTAGTGAGCCTAAGCGGCAAAGGAAAATGTTAACCATAACAGATAAGGTAAGTTTACCTATCACGTACATATAAATTTACATTGCATGCTATTATTTATAAGGTAAAGGGGGGTTTTTTAACAGTGCAGGGAGGGTTTATACAGTAAACGTAAAAATAATTGTAAAATACCTATGTACATGAGCATGTCATATAAATTTATGCTTGCATGCTGTTATTTTAGAAGTAAAGGGTGGTTTGTTAACAGTACAGGGAGGGTTTATACAGTTTATACGGTGTAAATGTAAAAATAAATTAAAATATCTATGTACTTATAGGCTGATCCTACTCCGGGATTTTCCTGTCTCGCGCCGGGTCCCGGAACCGAACCCTTGCGATAATGGAAGGAACTCTGTATATATATATATATATATATATATATATATATATATAATATATATATATATATATATATATATATATATATATATATATATATATATATATATATATATATATATACATACAGTGTTCCCCCCCTTATCGCGGTAGTTCAGTTCCGGGACCCGGCGCGAACCAGGAAAACCGCGGAGTAGGATCAGCCTATATGTACATAGATATTTTTTTATTTTTACGTTTACACTGTATAAACCCTCCCTGTACTGTTAACAAACCACCCTTTACTTCATAAATAACAGCATGCAATGTAAATTTATATGAAAGTGATAGATAAAATTACTGTTAATGAAGTGGTAATTACATGACATACTCATTTACAATTATTTTTACGTTGACGTACTGTATAAACCCTCCCTGCACTGTTAAAAAAACACCCTTTACATTATAAATAACAGCAAGCAACGCAAATTTTTATGAAAGTGATAGGAAAACTTACCGTGAATGAGGTGATGATGACGTGACGTACATAGGTACAGTATTTTACAATAATTTTTACGTTTACGTAAAATAGCGGCCGACATCCACAAACTTTTTTCCTTCTTTCAACATACCTAAGAGTTTCACTTTATCTACAATGGTTAACATTTTCCTTTGCCGCTTAGGCTCACTACAAGAAGCCTTAGAAGATGAAGGATGCTTGGGAGGCATTGCAAAGGTTAAAATATGCGAGTAAAAAAAATCACAAGCAAAACGTATTAATAAGCACAACGAGAACGGCGCACACGAGAGTTAGACTGAGCGAGTGAGGCGGCACATTGGAAATTGGAGGGAAAAGCAAACTGCAATGAAAAAGCCAATCAGACCCCATGATACAGAACATATTGAAAAACAATTCTGTGATTCGTCGTCTCCCGACCTTTCAGCCAATAGCATTCCATGAACTATCTCACGTAGGTGAGAGCTACTGGAAATATAAATATATATGCTAGCTCACGTAGCTATCGGACACTACATATTTCGCATCATGCAATACTGTGAGTTATGCTGTACGTACGTATATTTAAATTTATTTATTTTACTATTTTTTACTCTCTTATTATTCTTAGGCTAGGAAATACTTGTTTTATCAATATAATGAAAATTTTAATATTCACTAGGTCACGTAGGTGAGAGCCTTTGCGTTTTCCGAAACACTGATACTGGTATCGTATTTTATGTGTTGCAATACTATTTACTATTTTTTGCTGTTTTATTATTCTTAGGCTAAGAAATACATTTTTTTTATCAATAAAATCATGAAACTACTGGAAATATAAATATATATGCTAGCTCACATAGCTGCGACCCCAATACATTGTACGCTATCGAACACTATTTCGCATGATGCAATACTGTGAGTTATACTGTACGTACGTATATCATTCAGTTATTAGTACAATGTATATTAATTTAAAATTCATTTACTTATTTGATGATTGTACAAAATCTATTGTATTTATTCATTGTAATTTGGACCAAATATTCCTTTTGTAAAGATTATACTTTTCAAAAGAGGTGGTCAATAAATGTATCTATCTATCTATCTATCTAAATTTATGTTTTTTACTGTTTATTACTGTTTTATTATTCGTAGGCTGGGAAATAAATTTTTTTTATCAATTAATGAAATAGGTCTTTTTCAATAAAAAAAATGAAAATACTAATAATTTTTTTGTTTTTAATATTTTAAAATTTTTGCATATACCCATAAAATAAAATAATAATTTATCCAAAAAAAAACCGCGATACATTGAGAACGCGAACCAAGAAACGCGAATAACCGGGGGAACACTATATATATATATATATATATATATATATATATATATATATATATATATATATATATATATATATATATATATATATATATATATATATATACACACACACCTAGTTCTCAGAATAACGCCTAGATAGGTTCTCAGAAGTGTCGGGTAAATGGAAAATCGCGGGAAAAAACGAGTCATATTCCATAGAAAACAATGATAAAGGGCCTAAATACATTCCAAACCTTACATAGACAAAGATATAAGATAAGTAAAGAACGTATTTTATTACTACATAGCAAAGCAGAAAGCCCTGTATCTATTTTTAAGAGTATGCAAAAGATATTCATATTCACTTTACAGCTAGAAATTAATTTACATTACTGTACTGTACTCTTATACAGTGGGCAACAGTCATACAGTACACTGGGACATGCATGGTGGCAGTGAGCAAGTAACTTAAGCGGTAAAAGAGGAGGAGGATGCAGGAGAACGAACCTCTATGTGCATTTACCCGACACTTCTGAGAACCTATCTAGGCGTTATTCTGAGAACTAGGTGTATATATATATATATATATATATATATATATATATATATATATATATATATATATATATATATATATATATATATATATATATATATATATATATATATATATATATATATATATATATACACAGTGTTGCCTCACTTATCGCGGTAGTTCGGTTTCAGGACCCGACGCGAACCAGGAAATCCGCGAAGTAGGATCCGCCTATATGTACATAGATATTTTAATATATTTTTACGTTTACACTGTATAAACCCTCCCTGCACTGTTAAAAAACACCCTTTGCATTATAAATAACAGCAAGCAACGTAAATATTTATGAAAGTGATAGATAAAATTACGGTGAATGAAGTGATAATGACGTGACATACATACTCATTTACAATTATTTTTTCGTTTACGTACTGTATAAACCCTCCCTGCACTGTTAAAAAAACACCCTTTACATTATAAATAACAGCAAGCAATGTAAATTTTTATGAAAGTGATAGATAAAATTACGGTGAATGAGGTGATAATGCGTGACATACATACTCATTTACAATTATTTTTTCGTTTACGTACTGTATTAACCCTCCCTGCACTGTTAAAAAAACACCCTTTACATTATAAATAACAGCAAGCAACGTAAATTTTTATGAAAGTGATAGATAAAATTACGGTGAATGAGGTGATAATGACTTGACATACACACTCATTTACAATGATTTTTTCGTTTACGTACTGTATAAACCCTCCCTGCACTGTTAAAAAAAGACCCTTTACATTATTAATAACAGCAAGCAACGTAAATTTTTATGAAAGTGATAGATAAAATTACGGTGAATGAGGTGATAATGACGTGACATACATACTCATTTCCAATTATTTTTTCGTTTACGTACTGTATAAACCCTCCCTGCACTGTTAAAAAAAGACCCTTTACATTATTAATAACAGCAAGCAACGTAAATTTTTATGAAAGTGATAGATAAAATTACGGTGAATGAGGTGATAATGACGTGACATACATACTCATTTACAATTATTTTTTCGTTTACGTACTGTTTAAACCCTCCCTGCACTGTTAAGCACCCTTTACATTATTAATAACAGCAAGCAACGTAAATTTTTATGAAAGTGATAGATAAAGTTACGGTGAATGAGGTGATAATGACGTGACATACATACTCATTTACAATTATTTTTTCATTTACGTACTGTATAAACCCTCCTTGCACTGTTAAAAAAACACCCTTTACATTATAAATAACATCAAGCAACGTAAATTTTTATGAAAGTGATAGATAAAATTACGGTGAATGAGGTGATAATGACGTGACATACATACTCATTTACAATTATTTTTTCGTTTACGTACTGTATAAACCCTCCCTGCACTGTTAACAAAAGACCCTTTACATTATAAATAACAGCAGCAACGTAAATTTTTATGAAAGTGATAGATAAAATTACGGTGAATGAGGTGATAATGACGTGACATACATACTCATTTACAATTATTTTTTCGTTTACGTACTGTATAAACCCCCCTGCACTGTTAAAAAAGACCCTTACATTATAAATAACAGCAAGCAACGTAAATTTTATGAAAGTGATAGATAAAATTACGGTGAATGAAGTGATAATGACGTGACATACATACTCATTTACAATTATTTTTTCGTTTACGTACTGTATAAACCCTCCTTGCACTGTTAAAAAAAACACCCTTTACATTATAAATAACAGCAAGCAACGTAAATTTTTATGAAAGTCATAGATAAAATTACGATGAATGAGGTGATGATGACGTGACACACATACTCATTTACAATTATTTTTTCGTTTACGAGCTGTATAAACCCTCCCTGCACAGTTAAAAAAAACACCCTTTTCATTATAAATAACAGCACGCAACGTAAATTTCAATAAAAAAATGAAAATACTGAAAATTTTTTTTTTTCAATATTTTAATATTTTTGCTTATACCCATAAAATAAAATAATAATTTACCCCCGAAAAAACCGCGATAGAGTGAGAACGCGAACCAAGAAGCGCGAATAACCGAGGTAACACTGTATATATATATATATATATATATATATATATATATATATATATATATATATATATATATATATATATATATATATATATATATATATATATATATATATATATAGTAAGGAAGCCCATCAGTGAAACAAAACTTTTAAAGCAATCCTATATTTCGGATCCTAACTGGATCCCTTCTCAAGCACAACACGTTGTGCTTGAGAAGGGATCCAGTTAGGATCCGAAATATAGCATTGTTTTATAAGTTTTGTTTCACTGATGGGCTTCCCTACTATTTAGTGCTGTATGCTAACAGTTTGTACTTATTTATATATATATATATATATATATATATATATATATATATATATATATATATATATATATATATATATATATATATATATATATATATATATATATATATATATATATATATATATATATATATATATATATATATATATATATATATATATACAGGGATTCTTCATGTAAAGTCTTTTTGAGTTATGCCGTTTCAATTTTACGACAAAGGCCAAAAAAATAATGAATTACTGCGCACCAAAAGAGTTTGTGAGAGCTGCGGAGGAATACACAGTTAGCAGCATTGCTCTATTCATATTTATCAAGTAAATGGCTTTATTTATTTATTTATATATATATACAGTGATCCTTGGCTGTATCGCGTTTCTTGGCTCGCGATTTCACTGTACCGCGATTTTTTTTGGCAATTTTTTTTTTTGGGGGGGGGGAAATATTAAAATATTAAAAATATAAAAATTTTCAGTATTTTCATTTTTTTATTGAAAAAACATATTTCATTATCTAATTGATAAAAAAAATTATTTCCCAGCCTACGAATAATAAAATAGTAAAAAATAGTAAAAAACATAAATTTAGATATACAGTATAACTCACAGTATTGCATCATGTGAAATAATGTCCGATAGTGTACAATGTATTGGGGTCGCAGCTACGTGAGCTAGCATATATATTTATATTTCCAGTAGTTTCATGATTTTATTGATAAAAAAACGTACTTCTTAGCCTAAGAATAATGAAACAGTAAAAAATAGTAAAAAACATAAATACTAACAGTATTGCACCATGTAAAATGTGATACCGGTATCAGCGTTTCGGAAAACGAAAAGGGTCGAACCTACGTAAGATAGTACATATTGAAATTTGCATTATTTTATTGATAAAACAAGAGTAATAAAACAGTAAAAACTAGTAAAGAACATAAATTTAGATATATAACTCACAGTATTGCATCATGTGAAATAGTGTCCGATAGCGTACAATGTATTGGGGTTGCACCTACGTGAGCTAGCATATATATTAAAATTTCCAGTAGTTTCATGATTTTATTGATAAAAAAACGTATTTCTTAGCCTAAGAATAATAACACAGTAAAAAATAGTATAAAACATAAATACTAGCAGTATTGCAACATTTAAAATACGATACCGCTATCAGCGTTTCGGACAAAGGCTTGCACCATCTTCCATTGTCTCGCCTCACTCATTCAGTCTAACTCACGTTGTGCTTATTAATACGTTTTGCTTGTGATTTTTTTACTCGCATATTTTAACCTTTGCAATGCCTCCCAAGCATCCTTCATCTTCTAAGGCTTCTTGTAGTGAGCCTAAGCGGTATAGGAAAATGTTAACCATAACAGATAAGGTGAAACTCTTAGATTTGTTGAAAGAAGGAAAAAGGTTTACGGATGTCAGCCGCTATTTTGGCCTCAATGAATAACAGCCCTAAAGCTGTTATTGGCTGCGGAATAATTTCCTCTGGCGTCTACAAACTCATTACCACCTCATTCACGGTAAGTTTACGTATCACGTACATATAAATTTACGTTGCATGCTGTTATTTATGAAGTAAAGGGTGGATTGTTAACAGTATAGGGAGGGTTTATACAGTTTATACGGTGTAAACGTAAAAATAAATTAAAATATCTATGTACGTATAGGCTGATCCTACTCCGCGATTTTCCTGTCTTGCGCCAGGTCCCGGAACCGAACCTTCGCGATAATTGAAGGAACACTATATATATATTTGGTTATATTGAAGGATTATATTGAATAAAAAAAAAATTCACATAGCTGTAAATATGATTTTATTCGAAATACACACGAATACAGAGGTAGCAGCACTGCTGTATTCATATTTATCAAGTTAATGGCTTTATTTATGTAATTGCATATTTTATATATTTGATGATATTGAAGGATTGTATAGAATATAATAAGAAAAATACCAAATACATAGCTGTAAACACGATTTTATTCGAATACAAACGCAGCTGTTATAATATGTTGAACCGTTACAAAGGCTTCATATAATTTAAAAGTAGTAAACACAGCTGTTCTGTATTCGTATTTATCAAGGTAATGGCTCTATTTAATTTTTTTGTATACAGTATTTGTTAATACAGTGTATTGAAAAATTATATTGAATTTGAAAAGAAAAAATACCAAACACTTAGCTATAAATAAGATTTTGTTTGCCCTCAGATTCACAGCTGTATTCGTAAATATCAAGATAGTCGCTTTATTTCTTTATTTTTTATATAAAGCACTTGATTATATTGAAAAATTATATTTACTTAAAATGAAACTACCAAACACATAACTATAAATACGATTTTATTTACACTTGAATGCACAGCTGTATTTGTATTTATCGAGTTAATGGCTTTATTAATATATTTTTTCATATACAGTTGGTTATATTGAAAAATTATATTGAAGTTAAAAAGAAAAAATACCAAACATATAGCTGTAAATACAATTGCCAGGAGGATCCACAAGGGATTAGCTTCAGACCTCTGGTCAGGTGGACGGTCATTTGGCATAATCTTAATGAGGTCTTGAAAGCAATATTAAAAGACCTCATCAAGAAGATTGTGCCAAATGACCGTCCACGTGACCTGAGGTCTGAAACTTCTCCCATCGTGGATCCTCCTGGAAATCGTTTAAGACCTCATTAAGAAGATTATGCCAAATGACCGTCTACCTGACCTGAGGTCTGAAGCTAAAATTGATGGATTATATTGAATTTAAAAAAAAGAATACCCAACACATAGCTGTAAATGCAATTTTATTTGAAATACACACAAATACAAAGCTAGCAAACAGCTATATTGTATTCGTATTTATCAAGTTAATGGCTCTTTTTATTAATTTTTTATATACAGTTGGTTAAATTGAAAAAGTACATTGAATTTAAAAAGGAAATATACCAAACATATAGTTGTAAATGCGATTTTATTCAAAATAGTTTACTGAGCAAAGTGTAAGAAATAGGCATCACACGGGATTAGGAGTAGAGAAGAACAACTCTCAGTTTATTTCCGTCCGCCATATTGTGTCTAGTGCTTTCGTCTGCTCTCTTGTTGTGTTCGATCGTTACGGACTTTACTATGCCTCCCAAGAGTGTTAGTGATACTTCTGATGGCAGTGCCACTAAGAGAAGAAAAGCCATCACCATGGATATTAAAAATGAAATAGTAAACTTTGCTGAAAAGGGAGAATCTTCCATGAACATTGGCCGCAATCTCGGATTAGCCCTTATTACCGTGGCCACGATCATCAAACCACATGAGTAAAAGTAATCAGTTTTGTTTAATTTTTTATGTTTATAAGTGTAGTTTTATTATGCAGTATATTAAATGAGAGCTTACAGTACAGTATTTTTTTCTATAGATTATGTACTGTACTGTATGCTCTTTTGCCTCTCCAGACTCACCTGCCCCAGTTTCCTTAGCACCTGCCTCTCCAATATCTGTGTCTTACAATGAAGGAAGTTTATTTCTATATATTAATGTTAATTTTAAAGGTAAGCAATAATATTAGGATTAGTTTTAGTATTTTTCTTATAATAGATTACGAACATTGAGTGTTTTCCAATGTGTTAAATTATTTATTTTTAACATAAATTGGGAGACCCTGTTTCAAATCTAAGTGAATTTTGACTTATGTCAGCTGTCAGAAATGGAACCCTGACATTATTTGAAGACTCCCTGTGTATATATATATATATATATATATATATATATATATATATATATATATATATATATATATATATATATATATATATATATATATATATATATATATATATATATACACAGGGGGTCCTCGTTTAACATCAAGGTTCCGTTCCTGATAGCTGACTTAGATTGGATTTCAACATGAGTCAGAAAACACCCAAATTCGAACCTAGGGCCATCAACCTATGTTAAAAATAAATTATTTATAACAGTATACAATGCTATGTGATCTTAATCTATTGACTCATAGAGCACGCCCATGAGTGCCCCATGTACAAGCTAGAAATCCCACGTGGTTTTCTCTAATCTCTGAGACCAAACTCAAATTGGCGGCAAGTCATATTGTTTTTAGATGCCCCCATACCATAGGTTATGGTGTGCTCCCCCTTCTCTCTGAAATCCTATTGGTGGAGGCACAACCAAGAACTATGCCCGCCATCATTTTGTAAGTTTGAGTGACCCAAGGTTATATAAAGGGTCATTCCACGAGCGGGAAAGCCAGAGTATTGTTGGCACCCATACAGATAACATTATATTAAGGGGATGGGGGCACTGAGACTTAGAGGAACAATACATATACCTTGGCTGTTTCCCCCTTTAATTGGGGGGTAGCCGACATCAAGAAAGGAAAACAAATAGGGGGATTACTTTGCTCTATGGGCAATGACGAGGGAGCTAGCGACCGTTCAGATAGCACTGCTGGAGTGCCACAGCCCATCCTCCCGGCTCTTCCACAACCTGTGTCGCTTCACAATTGCCAGCTCCTCCTACTGCCCCTACCACAGGGCTATCTCTGTAAGATGCAGCCCCGTGGTAACAGCAAATGCCCATCAGAGCCATCACCTTGCATGAGTGAGAACTGGCGTGTTGTGAGGTGGCAGCATAAGAAGAATTAAATACACAACAGAGAAGTAATACTACATATACACCTAGTTCTCAGAATAACGCCTAGATAGGTTCTCAGAAGTGTCGGGTAAATGGAAAATCGCGTGAAAAAACGAGTTATTTTCCATAGGAAACAATGATAAAGGGCATAGATACGTTCCAAACTTTACATAGACACACCATGCCAAAGATATAAGATAAGTAAAAAACATATTTTATTACTACATAGCAAAGCAGAAAGCCCTGTATCTATTTTTAAGAGTATACAAAAGATATTCATATTCACTTTACAGCTAGAAATTAACATACATTACTATACTTTACTCTATTATGCAATGGGCAACAGTTATACAGAACACTGGGACATGCATGGTGGCCGTGAGCAAGTAACTTATGTGGTAGAAGAGGAGGAGGATGCAGGAGAAAGAACCTCTCCATCATTATACATTATATATACACCCACCCTATTGGGTAGAATAGAATGTTGGAGAGAGAGAGAGAGAGACATCTTTAATTAACTCTTGTTCATTCAACCAAAACTACATTATTTATTGTAAAAATAATGGTTTAATTACAAATTCGTAATAATAATAATAATAATCTCTACAATCATCATCAAAGGAAAATTATTGTTAAAAATAATAATAATAAGATCTAAGGAAAATTTTTGGAATAGACATTATGAAAGTAATGCAGAGGTAGATTAAAACCCAGCAGAGAGCTGGATATTCATTACACATCTTTTATATTCCCTTCACATCTAACAGGTCATTACACTTTCCATCTGTTTCTCTTTACAGCCTGATAAAGGCTGTTTTATTTTATAATTTTTTGGTCCATCCTGGTGTCACAATAATCTAAAAAAAAAAAAAAAAAATTTTTTTTTTTTTGGGGGGGGGGGCGTTATTAGCGAAATCTGAGTTTTTTACTATTATTTTTGGGGGGCGTTATTGCAGTTTTGCGGATAAAAAAATTGCGTATAAAAGGAACAAGGTGTACACTAGTGCTATACCGCCGGCTGCGATATGACATATTATTCCACATTGGTAAAGAATGCCTATACGACACTGGTGGATCAACAATACTCCATTGGTAGGCAACGATAGAATCAACATCCACACGACACTGGTGCCAGATGAGTACGATTCCGCGCCCGAATTTATATGCCAGTGAATCTCGTGCTGTGAGAAGAAAAAATTTAAAATATCGAAGAATTTAACACATATTTGGAAAAAAATGTCGAAGGAAGCATGAGTCATACATCACCCTCCTCATCCCTGTCCCCGTGTAGGAAAAGCGCCCAGCATTAAAAATAATACCAAGCATTTCGTCACTGCGGCAGACTTGCTGAAACTTCATTCACGAAGGCTGAGAAACGCCAACTGGAGAGACAAGTTGTCAAGTTGGGAGGAAATTCCAGCACGATTCACGAAGTATTTCACTGTGCGTAGCACTGTGAATAGTGCTTTGAGAAACAACACCCATATATACATATATACATGCGCACTCACACACACACACATATATATATCCTCTCACACTCAAATAGAATAAGAAAAAAAGAAGAAATTCCCTATAAAAACCGATAGGTGGAACTTTTCTCTTTAAAAGGCGATACAATTATACTATAAAGGTGGGGGAGAAAATGCCTGGGATGGTGAATTGGCGATCTTACAAGAGGTATGGACGACATCGTTGGCAGGAGAACCATCGAGCCCAGAAGACTGGTAAACCCTCTCCCCCAGTACCGGAGGCAGTGATGTTTTTCAAGCAGCATCCCAAAATACATAAGTACTAGTAATTTTTATCCAGTGAGTAATGGGGGTACTATTAAAAGAAATTGAGGTTGGAGGACTCCGCCATTCTACATTGTAGACATGCTTTGACTCAGCCACCCTGCATATAAGAGGGAATATGGCTTTTGTAAATTAATAGAAGTGGAATTTTTGTACCCATTACTTAACTAGATCATTTGTACTAATAGCTATAAGCAATAATAAACTCGATTTTTGTTATACAGTAATTAAAACAGTATAACGAGTAATTGCGTTTGAAGGGTGTTCAATTTTTTTGTTATTACCTAGGTTAAGTATTAAACAGGCAAAGGTATTGATTTGATTTGAGAAAAAAATTAATATACGTGTACAATTATTTACGGGTTATATGTCCAAAGTGGAAGTAGAGTACTTTAAGTCACTGAGTATCGTTTGTGGTAGTGACAATGTCCCAGAATAAAATATAAGCTACATACAGTTTTTTTCTAGACTCCAAAATGTGCATAAAAATTACCTTGAGAACAAAGGTTTTTCTGTGTAATGTGAGATGTTGTGCAGGCGAGAAAATTTCCAAGGAAAAAAGCGCGGGAATAACCGATCTCTCATATTCGTTTATTATAAAGTAATTGATATTTGTAATAGTTCTTTACTCTTAAAATACATGTATGTCATATCCATTGAAGAATCAGAGACTTTTGCGATGTTATTATGACTATTGCAGTTCGATATAACAGGGTTTTTGTTCGTTATTGTGTTATGCATGTGGGAAAGAAAGTAGAGTAGCCTGTGCCCTAATAGGGGGGTTAGTGTTGTACCCCACTAAGTCGTTGATGGGGAGTATAGAGGGGAGCTAGGACCGTTGACACAGTCATGCGACTTACGGGCTGATTGCAGTTATACACACACAGACTCCTTCAGAGTGATGAGGGAGAGAAACCAGTGCAATGTATCCAGAAGAGTGAATGCGGGGAGTTGTACAAAGAGAAAGAGAGAGTGGGTATAACTGACGAGGGTGAGCATGGGGGGGTACTTGTGGGTGGAAATGGGAGGAGCTTGTTAGGAAGCAGGACTGGGATAGAGTCGAGGAGACCTCTTCCCCTGCGTCACTATGATAAAAAAATACCAAAATTTAATAGTCGTGCTTACCTTTTAAATTAACATTTATTTATACAAATAAAGTTTACATTATAAGATACTCTACTGTATAATAAAACTACTCTTATAAACATAAAAATACTGTATTACACTACAATACCGGAAATTCGAAACTGTAGGTACTGTATTGTTTACTTTATTCATTTGGTTTGCTTGCATAGGGATGGAGTGACAGGCTTATTAGGAGGAAGCTGGAGAGACTGGAGCAGGTGAGTCTGGAGAGGCAAAATAACATTCAGTACATAATCTGTAAAAAACTGTAACTTAAGTGTTGGGAGAAGAGGAGGAGGATGCAGGAGAACGAACATCTATCTGCAAATGTAAACAAAGATAAAATACAGATAAAGAAAATATCCAAAGCAAGAATAAAAAACTAAAAAAAAATATTAATTATCCAATGATTGAATGTAAAATCACTCACCGTTTCCTTAATGATATTATACGGCTAGTTTGTTTGCTGTTTATTGTTAATGCTTATACACGTACATAGCATTTTCTCCACTCTCTCCATAATATCCGATCGAGAATTTGAAGACTTAACCGAAGTTAAACTAACACCAGCTTTTGCACTTTTCTTAATTCTTTCCGCATTTTCACGGATAGTGCGCAACATGCTTTCGCTGAGTTCCACCGCTCGTTTTATGGCCACTGTACTCACCACTCTCATAATGGGCCAACGCTTGAAGTTTTACTTCAAGATTTATTGCCTTTTCACTTTTGGGAGTAGAAGCACTTCCAAAGTCTTTTCCTGGGCGTTTACTTGCTATGATAGATACGTATATAAAAATCTGCTAAAAACACAGGAAACACAAACTTTACCACAAAAACAGTTAGAACAAGCAATATATCCACACAGTAGCCTGAGGAAAAACTAAAGAAACACTGAAGCAGATTGTTAGCACGGCGGGAAAGTGCCTCTGAGGCGGTTGCTAATTTACTAATATGAACCATTTTCTTTAGAATTTTTCGTGCGTGCGTTACTCGTGCATTATGTATTTTTTTACTATTATTTTTTGGAGGCGTTATTCCAATTTCGCGTATTATAAAAACATGTAAAAAGCAAGTTGACTGTACTGTATAATAAAACTGCACTTATAAACTTAATAATATTATACAAAACTGTAGGTACTGTATTGCTTACTTTTACTCATGTGGTTTGATGATCGTGGCCATGGTTGTATGGGCTAATCCAAGATTACGGCCAATGTTTGTAGAAGATTCTCCCTTTTCAGCACAGTTTACCACTTCAATTTAAATTTCAATGGTGTTGGCTTTCTTCTCTTAGTGGCACTGCTATCAGTACAGTGTTGCCTCACTTATCGCGGTAGTTCGGTTCCGGGACCCACCGCGAACCAGGAAATCCGCGAAGTAGGATCCGCCTATATGTACATAGATATTTTAATATATTTTTACGTTTGCACTGTATAAACCCTCCCTGCACTGTTAAAAAAACACCCTTTACATTATAAATAACAGCAAGCAAAGTAAATTTTTATGAAAGTGATAGAAAAATTACGGTGATTGAGGTGATAATGACTTGACATACATACTCATTTACAATTATTTTTTCATTTACGTACTGCATAAACCCTCCCTGCTCTGTTAAAAAAACACCCTTTACATTATAAATAACAGCACACAACGTAAATTTAAAAAAAAAATGAAAATACTGAAAATGTTTTTTTTCAATATTTTAATATTTTTGCGTATACCCATAGAATAAAATAATAATTTATCCCAAAAAAAACCGCGATAGAGTGAGACTGCGAACCAAGAAGCGCGATACAGCGGGGTAACACTGTACTATCACTAACACGCATGGGAGGCATAGTAATGTCAGTAACAAGCGAACACAACGAGAGAGCAGATGAAAGCACTAGACACAATATGGCAGGAGGGAATAACCTGAGCGATGGTTCGTCTCCCTCATCTAATGCCACGTGATGACTGATTCTTACACTACGCTCAGCTAACTATTTTGAATAAAATCGTATATTCAGCTATGTGTGTATTTTTTTAATTCAATATAGTTCTTTAGTGTAACCAAATGTATAAACAATTAAATAAATAAAGCCATTAACTTGATAAATACAAATACAGTACAGCTGTGTTTGCTAGCTTTGTATTCATGTGTATTTTGAATAAAATCGTATCTAGAGCTATGTGTTTTTTTTTATTCCATATAATCCTTCAATACTGTATAACCAAATATATAAACATATCAATAAATAACGCCTTTTACTTGATAGCTTTGTTTGCTAGCTTTGTATTCATTTGTATTTGGAATAAAATTGCATTTACGGCTGTTTGTTTTTTTTAGCCCTTTAGCCGGGAAAGGTCCTGACTTGGATACCTAATTCGTCATATTTGGCGTCGTGCCGCACCAATCAAATGACTCAATTACGATCATGTGGTTATCACCCAATAGCAGTACGTCTCTGCTGCGTGTACAGCAGTTTGGGCTTGATATTCCACACGGCATCCTCTCGTGGTCTTACAAGATGGCAGTCCACTTTTTGATGGCATATTGAGCAGATCTACGCTGAGACGCTCCTCAATTTGTAGCCACAGAGACCTGAGATATAGAGATAAGTTCTTGAAAACTTGTTTGTTCATAGGTAAATAGTTGATCATCGTGAAATAAACCATAAAAGTTTTTATGACTGCTAAAGCTACGAAAACATTGCTTATAAAATAAAGTGCAATGTGAACATCCGGTACCGGATGAATGCCCTCTTCACAGGAAAGCGTGTATTTATTCAAACATTTACCGGTTGTTTTGCCTGGTTTATAGGAAACCACGATTCCTAAAATACATAAATTTTTGCGTTAGTTACCTTGCACATACTAGTGAACAGAATGTTTTTGAACATTCTAGTACACTTCCTGATTATCCTATTGATATTTTAGGCCATTCACAAGTGTTATAAAAATTCATAACCATGAAATTAAAATTTTTTGTGCAATTTTTTTTATTACAATATGACTATCATTATTGAATAATTATTGTATAATTACATAATAATTATGTCCTAAATATATAATAATGATAACCAAGTTAAATTATTATGATTATTCACTTGCTCATATTATTTCCTGATAATTGATCATTTTGTTCTCTTTCAGACTAGACTCTTATATGGTGCACCTTTGATTAGGGGCTTCTACCCCACTGACCCTAACGAGAGTGACGAAGACAGTGATGTCGATGATGTGGACAATGATCCTGATTACCAGCAGGACGTTGAAGCTGCCATAGCTGACGATGCCCATGAAGAGGACCTTATGTCACCTCTTAGGAAGAAACAAAAAGGTAAATAATAATTTAATTTGTGGCACGGTAAGTTTACCTATCATGTACATATGTATGTCACGTCATCATCACCTCATTCACCGTAATTTTATCTATCACTTTCATAAAAATTTACGTTGCGTGCTGTTATTTATAATGTAAAGGGTGTTTATTTTAACAGTGCAGGGAGGGTTTATACAGTTCGTAAACGAAAAAATAATTGTAAATGAGTATGTGTGTCACGTCATCATCACCTCATTCATTGTAATTTTATCTATCACTTTCATAAAAATTTACGTTGCTTGCTGTTATTTATAATGTAAAGGGTGTTTTTTTAACAGTGCAGGGAGGGTTTATACAGTACGTAAATGAAAAAATAATTGTAAATGAGTATGTATGTCACGTCATTATCACCTCATTCACCGTAATTTTATCTATCACTTTCATAAAAATTTACGTTGCTTGCTGTTATTTATAATGTAAAGGGTGTTTCTTTAACAGTGCAGGGAGGGTTTATACAGTACGTAAACAAAAAAATAATTGTAAATGAGTATGTATGTCACGTCATCATCACCTCATTCACCGTAATTTTATCTATCACTTTCATAAAAATTTACATTGCTTGCTGTTATTTATAATGTAAAGGGTGTTTTTTTAACAGTGCAGGGAGGGTTTATACAGTACGTAAACGAAAAAATAATTGTAAATGAGTATGTATGTCACGTCATTATCACCTCATTCACCGTAATTTTATCTATCACTTTCATAAAAATTTACGTTGCTTGCTGTTATTTATAATGTAAAGGGTGTTTTTTTAACAGTGCAGGGAGGGTTTATACAGTACGTAAACGAAAAATAATTGTAAATGAGTATGTATGTCACGTCATCATCATCACATTCACGGTAAGTTTTCCTATCACTTTCATAAAAATTTACGTTGCTTGCTGTTGTTTATAATGTAAAGGGTGTTTTTTTAGCAGTGCAGGGAGGGTTTATACAGTACGTAAACGAAAAAATAATTGTATATGAGTATGTATGTCACGTCATCATCACCTCATTCACCGTAATTTTATCTATCACTTTCATAAAAATTTACGTTGCTTGCTGTTATTTATAATGTAAAGGGTGTTTTTTAACATTGCAGGGAGGGTTTATACAGTACGTAAGCGAAAACATAATTGTAAATGAGTATGTATGTCACGTCATCATCACATTCACGGTAAGTTTTCCTATCACTTTCATAAAAATTTACGTTGCTTGCTGTTATCTATAATGTTAAGGGTGTTTTTTTAGCCGTGCAGGGAGGGTTTTTACAGTACGTAAACGAAAAAATAATTGTAAATGAGTATGTATGTCACGTCATCACATTCACGGTAAGTTTTCCTATCACTTTCATATAAATTTACGATTGCATGCTGTTATCTATGAAGTAAAGGGTGGTATGTTAACAGAACAGGGATAGATTATACAGTGTAAACGTTAAAATATATTTAAATATCTATGTACATATAGGCTGATCCTACTTCGCGGATTTCCTGGTTCGCGCCGGGTCCCGGAACCGAACTACCGCGATAAGTGAGGCAACACTGTATACTGCAATCCCTCGCTATTTCGCAGTTCACCTATCGCGGATTCACTGTATCGTGGATTTCTTTGGGAAAAAAAAAGTTATTGTGACACCAGGATGGGCCAAAAATTTTTAAATAAAGCAGCCTTTATGAGGCTGTAAAGAGAAATAGAGATGGAGAGTGTAATGACCTGTCAGAGGTGAAGGGATTATTAAAGATGTGTAATGAATATCCAGCTCTCTGCTGGGTTTTAATATACCTCTGCATTACTTTCATGATGTCTATTCCAATAATTCTCCTTAGATATTATTATTATTATTATTATTATTATTATTATTGACAACAATAATTTTTCTTTGATGATGATTGTGGAGATTATTATTATTATTATTATTATTATTATTGTTATTAATACAGTTTGTCATTAAACCATTATTTTTACAATAAAAATGTAGTTTTGGTTGAATGAACAAGAGTTAATTAAAGACGTTTCTCTCTCTCTCTCTCTCTCTCTCTCTCTCTCTCTCTCTCTCTCTCTCTCTCTCTCTCTCTCTCTCTCTCTCTCTCTCTCTCTCTCTCTCTCTCTCTCTCTCTCTCTCTCTCTCTGTGAACGTCTTTCCCCATTTATTGTCGTCATCTTTCATTTCCTCTCTCTCCTTTTTATTATGGGTATTTTACATTTATTTTTTACCTTTTCTGTATAAACCCTCCCTGCACTGTTAACAAACCACCCTTTACTTTATTAATTACCGCTCGCAAGCGAAATTTATATGAACGTGATATTATGAAGATTGAAAAAAAGCAATAAGAACAAACAGCAAACAAACTTTCGATATAATATTGTCAGGGAAATAGCGTGTAGAGAATATATATATTTTATTTAAGTTTCCCATGTACAGTACGATATATGTTTTCTTTGAACAAATTGTATACGTTTTATTTTTCTCTCAGCTGACACTACTTACGTTAAGATTTCGTGCATATAGATAGAATAATGTTTAGAACTAAGGAATATTAATACTACTATAATCTTGAAAATTAATTAAACCCCAAATAGGGTGAGTAAATAAATATTTTATGAGTAAGATATTGTGCCTGAATAAGCATCAGCTGATACGGAGGCAAACAAACAAACAATCGTTTATTTCCAATTTTGTACAATGGTTATTCTTCTAAGATTAAAAGTGACTTATAAGTAAACATTATTATTATTATTATTATTATTTTTATTATTATTATTATTATTATTATTATTATTATCATCATATAGACAATTAGAGAAGTACACTAAAAAAGAGACTGCTGTAGAACGGAACGGAAATCGGATAAGCGGGACACTTACACGCACACATACATAGCATTTACAGTAGAAAATACCCCGCCCCCTCAGATTGCAGAGATAGAAGCTCAAGGGCCAGTATTAGAGAACATCAACCTTACAGCCACAGAGGTATGCAAAGCGCTGATGGAGTTAGATGTTCATAAAGCTACAGGTCCTGATGATATATCCCCTCATGTACTTAAAAAATGTACAAACTCAATATCAGTGGCACTAAGTATCATATTTAAAAAGTCACTGGAGTCAGGGGAGATTCCAAGATGCTGGAAACAAGCAAACGTGATACCTATCTTCAAAAAGGGAAGGAGGGATACGGCTCTGATCTATAGACCAGTTTCCTTGACCAGCATAGTTTGCAAAGTTATGGAGAAACTACTAAGGAAACATATCTCTCTTCACTTGGAATCCTTCAACTTTTTGTCAGTGAGGCAACATGGCTTCAGAGAAGGTAGATCAACAGTAACAAACTTATTAGAATTTTATGATGAGGTAAGCTGAATCTTACAGGAAAGAGAGGGCTGGGCAGATTGCATATTCCTAGACTTCCAGAAAGCGTTTGACACTGTTCCACATGGGAGACTTATTAGGAAGCTTCAAGCAATGGCTAGATTAGGTGGAAATGTCATAATTAATACAGTTTGTTCCCTTCCTTCTAAGTAAGACACTCAGTGTCTGAATGGAGAAGAGTTAGTAGTGGAGTTCCACAGGGTTCAGTTTTAGGGCCAGTAACAAACTTATTAGAAATTTATGATGAGGTAAGCCGAATCTTACATGAAAGAGAGGGCTGGGCAGATTGCATATTCCTAGACTTCCAGAAAGCGTTTGACACTGTTCCACATGGGAGACTTATTAGGAAGCTGCAAGCAATGGCTAGAATAGGGGGAAATGTCAAGTTCCAAGATCAGCACTTCCTTGAACACTAAATCTAAAGCCCTTTGAAATTAGTGCTACTATTAGGAATTGATTTAGATTTTGAAGTTTCCTAATTCTCAGAATAGACATGCTTATGGGATACAAAACTTTTCTCAAAATCAAGCAGTTACTTTTCACTCATTTAAAACCTTATCAACATTGATATATTAAGTGATGCTAGAAGCTCTTTTAAACTGTTACACTTTCCAACTTTGTAGGGGAGCATTAACTAATGAGGACATTACAAAGGGGAATAAAGAGCTTTATAGGCAATATAATAAAGGAATCCTATTAGCTAAATGATATGACTTATTTTACAATGTTACGATTCTGCATCTGCCTTGTGACCCAGCCATGCTCCTAATAATAATAATGTTAATAATAATAATAATAATAATAGTAAGAGCTAAGGAGAATTTTTGGAATAGACATCCTGAAAGTAATGCAGAGGTATATTAAAACCCAGCAGAGAATTGGACATTCATTACACATCTTTTATAATCCTTTAACATCTGACAGGTCATTGCACTCTCCATATCTGTTTCTCTGTACTTGATGTATTCTTCGTGCCCAGGCCCGATAAAAGCTGTTTTATTTTATTATTTTTTGGCCCGTACTGATGTCATAATCATTTATTTATTTATTATTATTTTTTCTTTTTGCTCACCAAAAAATGTAGCGAGGATTCACTGTATATATATACAGGTATACCTCACCTAATGTCGTTAATTGGTTCCAGGAGAGACGACTTAAGTCGAAGAATGACTTAAATCGAATTAGCTTGTCTCTAGGCTAGCCTAGATATACAGATTTACTGTAGTAGTAGTATAGTTGGGTGAGATATGCCTTTTGCAATGGCTCCCAAGTCTTGGTTTTGCTTTGCTATGTTGTTTGTGCAGTTTTTATCATTCGATTTCTTTTTCTACAAATTCTTTGTATAATTTTTTTCTTTCTTTGATGTCTTTTTCACTACAATATCTAATTAACAATATATTAGCAATTATTTCAATTTTCTTTTCTATATATGGTTGTGCTAAAAAACTATATTCTGTTCTTATTTGTGCATATGCTTCACAAAATAGTAGAAAATGTTCCAGGCTCTCCTCACATTGTTCACACATTGGGCAGGTAGTATCTTTATTTTTAAATTATGTACAGTAAACAAATTAATGAACTCTATTATGCCGTTGGCAACAGGCTTAGCATGGGGGCCAGTCTTGCCAGATAAAGTGGATGTTTTTATTTTCAAATGTATGGTACATTTTAAGATATATATTAATTACAAGATGGTAGTACTGTAATTTAATTAAAAAAGTACCTCATCTTTAAGATACTTGAAATAAGTTACCAGTTTACATGTATGTTTTTTATATTTATCATTTCTCTCATTTATGTATTCTGGCAACACTGATGGTGGCAGTGAGGAAGAGGCTGCATAAGTTTTGTCATTCTTCCATATCAGCTGATGCACCTCACATGCTATTTCCCTAACAATATTATATTAAAAATAACTTTGCTGTTTGTTCTTAATGCTTTTATTCAAGTTTCTTCATAATATCCAATTGCATTAAGCGGCAGAAGAGGAGTAGGATGCGGGAGAATGAACCAGTGCTGCCAGGTCAAGCTGTCAATTTCCCTATTTGGCTAAAAATATCCCCGTTATAGATACATATACAAGGCTATATACATTTCAGTTTCTTCATCTCAGTTACCACACAGAGTAAAAATATAAAGAATTAGAATAATAATAGCTAGTTCTCCAGAATTTCCCTAGATTTTCCCTCTTTCTTTTTTGGATTTTCCCTAGATTTTAGTTTTAGTGAATTTTCAAGTTTCTTCCCTGTTTCCCTGTACCCACCTGAATTTCCCTAAAACAAGGAAATTTCCCTGTACCTGGCAGTCTATGAATGAACCTCTATCGGCAAACGTTTTGCTACTTCCGTATCAGCTGATCCACCCTCACACGCTATTTCCCTGACAATATTATATTAAAAATAACTTTGCTGTTTGTTCTTAATGCTTTTTTCAGTTAGGTCCCATGGGGGCAAAATATAAGGTCACAAATGAATGAGAATGAGAGTAGCCGATAAACAGACATATACCATGCATAAACTAATCAATTCAAAACAATAGCGGATTTGCAGGAATGACGAGTTACGACGCCTAACGGTAGATATTGGAACTAGTTTACGCATTTTAATAAGATTTTATATGCTTTTATTCTTATTTATTGTACAATAACATGATTTTATGTGCTTTTGTTATTATTTATAGCAATGGGATCCATATCCTCGAACAAATAAAGTCCTTTTCAATAAATGCAAATGCCTGCTGCATTCTTATTCTTATTCGCATTCTTATTCTTATTATTATTATCATTATTATTATGACGAGTGATGACGCCTAACGGTAGATATTGGAACTACTGTACGTATTTTAATAAGATTTTATAAGCTTTTATTCTTATTTATTGTACAGTAACATGATTTCATGTACTTTTAATGGTTTTCTAGTGATATTATGATTCCAATATTTGTAGCGGACAGACGTAATGTTGATTATAATAACATCCTTTATTTTTATTTTTTTTTTAATTTTTCCATATATTGTTTTGAAAACCGACGTATAATCGAGAACGACTTAACTCGAAACGACTTAAGCCGAGGTATATATATATATATATATATATATATATATATATATATATATATATATATATATATATATATATATATATATATATATATATATATATATATATATATATATATATATATATATATATATATATATACACCTTGTTCCTTTTATACGCGATTTTTTTATCCACGAAATTGCAATAACGCCCCCAAAAAATAATAGTAAAAAACTCGGAATTCGCGAACAACCCCCCCCCCCAAAAAAAAAAAAAAAAAAAAAAAAAATTTTTTTTTTTTTTTTTTTTTTAGATTATTGTGACACCAGGATGGACCAAAAAATGATAAAATAAAACAGCCTTTATCAGGCTGTAAAGAGAAACAGATGGAGAGTGTAATGACCTGTCAGATGTGAAGGGATTATAAAAGATGTGTAATGAATATCCAGCTCTCTGCTGGGTTTTAATATACCTCTGCATTACTCTCATGATGTCTATTCCAAAAATTCTCCTTAGATCTTATTATTATTATTATTATTATTATTATTATTATTATTATTATTATTATTATTATTTTTAACAATAATTTTCCTTTGATGATGATTGTGGAGATTATTATTATTATTATTATTATTATTATTATTATTATTATTATTATTATTATTATTAATATCATTAATATTACGAATTTGTAATTAAGCCATAAATAATGTAGTTTTGGTTGAATGAACAAGAGTTAATTAAAGATTCTCTCTCTCTCTCTCTCTCTCTCTCTCTCTCTCTCTCTCTCTCTCTCTCTCTCTCTCTCTCTCTCTCTCTCTCTCTCTCTCTCTCTCTCTCTCTCTCTCTCTCTCTCTCTGTGTGAACGTCTTTCCCCATTTATTGTCGTCATCTTTCATTTCCTCTTTCTCCTTTTTATTATGGGTATTTTACATTTATTTTTACCTTTTCTGTATAAACCCTCCCTGCACTGTTAACAAACCACCCTTTACTTTATTAATTACCGCTCGCAAGCGAAATTTATATGAACGTGATATTATGAAGATTGAAAAAAAGCAATAAGAACAAACAGCAAACAAACTTTCGATATAATATTGTCAGGGAAATAGCGTGTAGAGAATATATATATTTTATTTAAGTTTCCCATGTACAGTACGATATATGTTTTCTTTGAACAAATTGTATACGTTTTATTTTTCTCTCAGCTGACACTACTTACGTTAAGATTTCGTGCATATAGATAGAATAATGTTTAGAACTAAGGAATATTAATACTACTATAATCTTGAAAATTAATTAAACCCCAAATAGGGTGAGTAAATAAATATTTTATGAGTAAGATATTGTGCCTGAATAAGCATCAGCTGATACGGAGGCAAACAAACAAACAATCGTTTATTTCCAATTTTGTACAATGGTTATTCTTCTAAGATTAAAAGTGACTTATAAGTAAACATTATTATTATTATTATTATTATTATTATTATTATTATTATTATTATTATTATTATTATCATCATATAGACAATTAGAGAAGTACACTAAAAAAGAGACTGCTGTAGAACGGAACGGAAATCGGATAAGCGGGACACTTACACGCACACATACATAGCATTTACAGTAGAAAATACCCCGCCCCCTCAGATTGCAGAGATAGAAGCTCAAGGGCCAGTATTAGAGAACATCAACCTTACAGCCACAGAGGTATGCAAAGCGCTGATGGAGTTAGATGTTCATAAAGCTACAGGTCCTGATGATATATCCCCTCATGTACTTAAAAAATGTACAAACTCAATATCAGTGGCACTAAGTATCATATTTAAAAAGTCACTGGAGTCAGGGGAGATTCCAAGATGCTGGAAACAAGCAAACGTGATACCTATCTTCAAAAAGGGAAGGAGGGATACGGCTCTGATCTATAGACCAGTTTCCTTGACCAGCATAGTTTGCAAAGTTATGGAGAAACTACTAAGGAAACATATCTCTCTTCACTTGGAATCCTTCAACTTTTTGTCAGTGAGGCAACATGGCTTCAGAGAAGGTAGATCAACAGTAACAAACTTATTAGAATTTTATGATGAGGTAAGCCGAATCTTACAGGAAAGAGAGGGCTGGGCAGATTGCATATTCCTAGACTTCCAGAAAGCGTTTGACACTGTTCCACATGGGAGACTTATTAGGAAGCTTCAAGCAATGGCTAGATTAGGTGGAAATGTCATAATTAATACAGTTTGTTCCCTTCCTTCTAAGTAAGACACTCAGTGTCTGAATGGAGAAGAGTTAGTAGTGGAGTTCCACAGGGTTCAGTTTTAGGGCCAGTAACAAACTTATTAGAAATTTATGATGAGGTAAGCCGAATCTTACATGAAAGAGAGGGCTGGGCAGATTGCATATTCCTAGACTTCCAGAAAGCGTTTGACACTGTTCCACATGGGAGACTTATTAGGAAGCTGCAAGCAATGGCTAGAATAGGGGGAAATGTCAAGTTCCAAGATCAGCACTTCCTTGAACACTAAATCTAAAGCCCTTTGAAATTAGTGCTACTATTAGGAATTGATTTAGATTTTGAAGTTTCCTAATTCTCAGAATAGACATGCTTATGGGATACAAAACTTTTCTCAAAATCAAGCAGTTACTTTACACTCATTTAAAACCTTATCAACATTGATATATTAAGTGATGCTAGAAGCTCTTTTAAACTGTTACACTTTCCAACTTTGTAGGGGAGCATTAACTAATGAGGACATTACAAAGGGGAAAAAAGAGCTTTATAGGCAATATAATAAATAAAGGAATCCTATTAGCTAAATGATATGACTTATTTTACAATGTTGCGATTCTGCATCTGCCTTGTGACCCAGCCATGCTCCTAATAATAATAATGTTAATAATAATAATAATAATAATAGTAAGAGCTAAGGAGAATTTTTGGAATAGACATCCTGAAAGTAATGCAGAGGTATATTAAAACCCAGCAGAGAATTGGACATTCATTACACATCTTTTATAATCCTTTAACATCTGACAGGTCATTGCACTCTCCATATCTGTTTCTCTGTACTTGATGTATTCTTCGTGCCCAGGCCCGATAAAAGCTGTTTTATTTTATTATTTTTTGGCCCGTACTGATGTCATAATCATTTATTTATTTATTATTATTTTTTCTTTTTGCTCACCAAAAAATGTAGCGAGGATTCACTGTATATATATACAGGTATACCTCACCTAATGTCGTTAATTGGTTCCAGGAGAGACGACTTAAGTCGAAGAATGACTTAAATCGAATTAGCTTGTCTCTAGGCTAGCCTAGATATACAGATTTACTGTAGTAGTAGTATAGTTGGGTGAGATATGCCTTTTGCAATGGCTCCCAAGTCTTGGTTTTGCTTTGCTATGTTGTTTGTGCAGTTTTTATCATTCGATTTCTTTTTCTACAAATTCTTTGTATAATTTTTTTCTTTCTTTGATGTCTTTTTCACTACAATATCTAATTAACAATATATTAGCAATTATTTCAATTTTCTTTTCTATATATGGTTGTGCTAAAAAACTATATTCTGTTCTTATTCGTGCATATGCTTCACAAAATAGTAGAAAATGTTCCAGGCTCTCCTCACATTGTTCACACATTGGGCAGGTAGTATCTTTATTTTTAAATTATGTACAGTAAACAAATTAATGAACTCTATTATGCCGTTGGCAACAGGCTTAGCATGGGGGCCAGTCTTGCCAGATAAAGTGGATGTTTTTATTTTCAAATGTATGGTACATTTTAAGATATATATTAATTACAAGATGGTAGTACTGTAATTTAATTAAAAAAGTACCTCATCTTTAAGATACTTGAAATAAGTTACCAGTTTACATGTATGTTTTTTATATTTATCATTTCTCTCATTTATGTATTCTGGCAACACTGATGGTGGCAGTGAGGAAGAGGCTGCATAAGTTTTGTCATTCTTCCATATCAGCTGATGCACCTCACATGCTATTTCCCTAACAATATTATATTAAAAATAACTTTGCTGTTTGTTCTTAATGCTTTTATTCAAGTTTCTTCATAATATCCAATTGCATTAAGCGGCAGAAGAGGAGTAGGATGCGGGAGAATGAACCAGTGCTGCCAGGTCAAGCTGTCAATTTCCCTATTTGGCTAAAAATATCCCCGTTATAGATACATATACAAGGCTATATACATTTCAGTTTCTTCATCTCAGTTACCACACAGAGTAAAAATATAAAGAATTAGAATAATAATAGCTAGTTCTCCAGAATTTCCCTAGATTTTCCCTCTTTCTTTTTTGGATTTTCCCTAGATTTTAGTTTTAGTGAATTTTCAAGTTTCTTCCCTGTTTCCCTGTACCCACCTGAATTTCCCTAAAACAAGGAAATTTCCCTGTACCTGGCAGTCTATGAATGAACCTCTATCGGCAAACGTTTTGCTACTTCCGTATCAGCTGATCCACCCTCACACGCTATTTCCCTGACAATATTATATTAAAAATAACTTTGCTGTTTGTTCTTAATGCTTTTTTCAGTTAGGTCCCATGGGGGCAAAATATAAGGTCACAAATGAATGAGAATGAGAGTAGCCGATAAACAGACATATACCATGCATAAACTAATCAATTCAAAACAATAGCGGATTTGCAGGAATGACGAGTTACGACGCCTAACGGTAGATATTGGAACTAGTTTACGCATTTTAATAAGATTTTATATGCTTTTATTCTTATTTATTGTACAATAACATGATTTTATGTGCTTTTGTTATTATTTATAGCAATGGGATCCATATCCTCGAACAAATAAAGTCCTTTTCAATAAATGCAAATGCCTGCTGCATTCTTATTCTTATTCGCATTCTTATTCTTATTATTATTATCATTATTATTATGACGAGTGATGACGCCTAACGGTAGATATTGGAACTACTGTACGTATTTTAATAAGATTTTATAAGCTTTTATTCTTATTTATTGTACAGTAACATGATTTCATGTACTTTTAATGGTTTTCTAGTGATATTATGATTCCAATACTTGTAGCGGACAGACGTAATGTTGATTATAATAACATCCTTTATTTTTATTTTTTTTTTAATTTTTCCATATATTGTTTTGAAAACCGACGTATAATCGAGAACGACTTAACTCGAAACGACTTAAGACGAGGTATATATATATATATATATATATATATATATATATATATATATATATATATATATATATATATATATATATATATATATATATATATATATATATATATATATATATATATATATATACATATATATATATACACCTTGTTCCTTTTATACGCGATTTTTTTATCCACGAAATTGCAATAACGCCCCCAAAAAATAATAGTAAAAAACTCGGAATTTGCGAACAACCCCCCCCCCAAAAAAAAAAAAAAAAAAAAAAAAAAATTTTTTTTTTTTTTTTAGATTATTGTGACACCAGGATGGACCAAAAAATGATAAAATAAAACAGCCTTTTTCAGGCTGTAAAGAGAAACAGATGGAGAGTGTAATGACCTGTCAGATGTGAAGGGATTATAAAAGATGTGTAATGAATATCCAGCTCTCTGCTGGGTTTTAATATACCTCTGCATTACTCTCATGATGTCTATTCCAAACAATCGTTTATTTCCAATTTTGTACAATGGTTATTCTTCTAAGATTAAAAGTGACTTATAAGTAAACATTATTATTATTATTATTATTATTATTATTATTATTATTTTTATTATTATTATTATCATCATATAGACAATTAGAGAAGTACACTAAAAAAGAGACTGCTGTAGAACGGAACGGAAATCGGATAAGCAGGACACTTACACGCACACATACATAGCATTTACAGTAGAAAATACCCCGCCCCCTCAGATTGCAGAGATAGAAGCTCAAGGGCCAGTATTAGAGAACATCAACCTTACAGCCACAGAGGTATGCAAAGCGCTGATGGAGTTAGATGTTTATAAAGCTACAGGTCCTGATGATATATCCCCTCATGTACTTAAAAAATGTACAAACTCAATATCAGTGGCACTAAGTATCATATTTAAAAAGTCACTGGAGTCAGGGGAGATTCCAAGATGCTGGAAACAAGCAAACGTGATACCTATCTTCAAAAAGGGAAGGAGGGATACGGCTCTGATCTATAGACCAGTTTCCTTGACCAGCATAGTTTGCAAAGTTATGGAGAAACTACTAAGGAAACATATCTCTCTTCACTTGGAATCCTTCAACTTTTTGTCAGTGAGGCAACATGGCTTCAGAGAAGGTAGATCAACAGTAACAAACTTATTAGAATTTTATGATGAGGTAAGCCGAATCTTACAGGAAAGAGAGGGCTGGGCAGATTGCATATTCCTAGACTTCCAGAAAGCGTTTGACACTGTTCCACATGGGAGACTTATTAGGAAGCTTCAAGCAATGGCTAGATTAGGTGGAAATGTCATAATTAATACAGTTTGTTCCCTTCCTTCTAAGTAAGACACTCAGTGTCTGAATGGAGAAGAGTTAGTAGTGGAGTTCCACAGGGTTCAGTTTTAGGGCCAGTAACAAACTTATTAGAAATTTATGATGAGGTAAGCCGAATCTTACATGAAAGAGAGGGCTGGGCAGATTGCATATTCCTAGACTTCCAGAAAGCGTTTGACACTGTTCCACATGGGAGACTTATTAGGAAGCTGCAAGCAATGGCTAGAATAGGGGGAAATGTCAAGTTCCAAGATCAGCACTTCCTTGAACACTAAATCTAAAGCCCTTTGAAATTAGTGCTACTATTAGGAATTGATTTAGATTTTGAAGTTTCCTAATTCTCAGAATAGACATGCTTATGGGATACAAAACTTTTCTCAAAATCAAGCAGTTACTTTACACTCATTTAAAACCTTATCAACATTGATATATTAAGTGATGCTAGAAGCTCTTTTAAACTGTTACACTTTCCAACTTTGTAGGGGAGCATTAACTAATGAGGACATTACAAAGGGGAAAAAAGAGCTTTATAGGCAATATAATAAATAAAGGAATCCTATTAGCTAAATGATATGACTTATTTTACAATGTTACGATTCTGCATCTGCCTTGTGACCCAGCCATGCTCCTAATAATAATAATAATAATAATAGTAAGAGCTAAGGAGAATTTTTGGAATAGACATCCTGAAAGTAATGCAGAGGTATATTAAAACCCAGCAGAGAATTGGACATTCATTACACATCTTTTATAATCCTTTAACATCTGACAGGTCATTGCACTCTCCATATCTGTTTCTCTGTACTTGATGTATTCTTCGTGCCCAGGCCCGATAAAAGCTGTTTTATTTTATTATTTTTTGGCCCGTACTGATGTCATAATCATTTATTTATTTATTATTATTTTTTCTTTTTGCTCACCAAAAAATGTAGCGAGGATTCACTGTATATATATACAGGTATACCTCACCTAATGTCGTTAATTGGTTCCAGGAGAGACGACTTAAGTCGAAGAATGACTTAAATCGAATTAGCTTGTCTCTAGGCTAGCCTAGATATACAGATTTACTGTAGTAGTAGTATAGTTGGGTGAGATATGCCTTTTGCAATGGCTCCCAAGTCTTGGTTTTGCTTTGCTATGTTGTTTGTGCAGTTTTTATCATTCGATTTCTTTTTCTACAAATTCTTTGTATAATTTTTTTCTTTCTTTGATGTCTTTTTCACTACAATATCTAATTAACAATATATTAGCAATTATTTCAATTTTCTTTTCTATATATGGTTGTGCTAAAAAACTATATTCTGTTCTTATTCGTGCATATGCTTCACAAAATAGTAGAAAATGTTCCAGGCTCTCCTCACATTGTTCACACATTGGGCAGGTAGTATCTTTATTTTTAAATTATGTACAGTAAACAAATTAATGAACTCTATTATGCCGTTGGCAACAGGCTTAGCATGGGGGCCAGTCTTGCCAGATAAAGTGGATGTTTTTATTTTCAAATGTATGGTACATTTTAAGATATATATTAATTACAAGATGGTAGTACTGTAATTTAATTAAAAAAGTACCTCATCTTTAAGATACTTGAAATAAGTTACCAGTTTACATGTATGTTTTTTATATTTATCATTTCTCTCATTTATGTATTCTGGCAACACTGATGGTGGCAGTGAGGAAGAGGCTGCATAAGTTTTGTCATTCTTCCATATCAGCTGATGCACCTCACATGCTATTTCCCTAACAATATTATATTAAAAATAACTTTGCTGTTTGTTCTTAATGCTTTTATTCAAGTTTCTTCATAATATCCAATTGCATTAAGTGGCAGAAGAGGAGTAGGATGTGGGAGAATGAACCAGTGCTGCCAGGTCAAGCTGTCAATTTCCCTATTTGGCTAAAAATATCCCCGTTATAGATACATATACAAGGCTATATACATTTCAGTTTCTTCATCTCAGTTACCACACAGAGTAAAAATATAAAGAATTAGAATAATAATAGCTAGTTCTCCAGAATTTCCCTAGATTTTCCCTCTTTCTTTTTTGGATTTTCCCTAGATTTTAGTTTTAGTGAATTTTCAAGTTTCTTCCCTGTTTCTCTGTACCCACCTGAATTTCCCTAAAACAAGGAAATTTCCCTGTACCTGGCAGTCTATGAATGAACCTCTATCGGCAAACGTTTTGCTACTTCCGTATCAGCTGATCCACCCTCACACGCTATTTCCCTGACAATATTATATTAAAAATAACTTTGCTGTTTGTTCTTAATGCTTTTTTCAG
>JAXCGZ010006449.1:0-7500 GCA_037179515.1 Halocaridina rubra
ACCTCCAATTTAATGATACTTATCGCTGTATTATGGGTACATTCTATCCAAATGAGGAGTTGAGCATCCTATGCTTCCTGTAATTAATTCTCTTTCTCTCGTGCTCTGTAGTTTATTCTTAGCTTTTACCTTGGGTGTGGATCAGCATACCATCTCTGTGTTCCCCTACGTGTCATGAAAGTTGACTATATGGGGATGAGGTGAGGTGACTAAGAATCTCCCTCTTGGCATTTTCCTCCCACAGAGATTCAAGGCATACGAGGAGCTTCTACTAGGAAAATTCCAATCAGAGCCCTAATAAGCGTAAATATGGCCATCCCCCCATAAGAACAGGACCTATTAATCATATGACATGTGTCAAAGTCATCATTATCCTCTCTTGATTATATTCTCAAACTAGTTCTAGTAAAGAAAAGATGTATGAATAAACTGTCAATTTCGAATTTTGGACCCCTTAGGTAGGAAGCAAATATAATAATATCATAATTACTCGAGCAAATATTAATAAACTCTTCTGAATGTTTTAACAGAATGTGGCTTCGTTCACGGTCTAGTTCGTGGCTTCGTCCTCTGCTAGTAGCATCGGTGATGTTGCATTCTGTATTGGCATATGAATCATTTATTGGCAGTTGTCCGTCAGTTCCTTCAGTGGAAGACTTCGATATGGAAAAGGTATCTAATTATCAAACAGGAAATATATATTATTGACTACATCGTATTTTCTTCTTTAAGCATAGCCTACTTTATTATACATAGTAAATCTTCTTTCAAATTTATGTCTTAGAGAAGATACGGTGGACATAAACACTGGCCTATGGAAACGTATTGACTTTTCATATAAGAGAGGATTGCCAGGTTCAGCTCTCCAATCCTTTTTAGTCGGTTCTTAAGGTACACAGGGAATAGATATGTGAATGCGTCACTGCCCCATCAAAGTGAATATCCCTTTTTGACTACTTAAGTAATCACAAGTAAATTTGGTACTCAGGCCCTTGTTACATAATCAAAATTATGGATCAAAAAGATTATATCTAAAGGTATATCCTCTCAATTCTATATCAAAGTTAATTTTCATATTGGAAGTTAAGAATTCACATTCCTTATAATGCTATATCTTAGCTTTAAAAACTTAGAATTCTTATATATGGTTGGCAATATGCATGATATTTATCAAATCTAATCGGATAGCCTTAAGAGAACATTAATTTAAAAACAAAAAGTCTTATGGACATGGTCATATGTTTTATAATAATGTTGCAGTTCGCTGGAACTTGGTATGTGGTGGAAAGTTTTGACGAATTTCGCTGGTGCGTGACCTGGAACATCACTAAAGGAAGTGATTATGGAGTCTGGAAATTAGTAGAATCGGAAGAATCAGGAGTTGTATATGATCTGGGTCTTAAACATTCCAATTTTTATGCTGCAGAGCTCTCGCAGCCTGACACCTCAAATCCTGGAAAGCTGAAGATTAGATGGAGACTCAGTAAGTAGGGAGCAAAGTCCCGATTTCTTAAACAGTGTAAACAAAGGATACCATATTATTAGTTAGATAGACACACATAAATGGATTTCATAAACGTATCTGACACGGTTCTGTGAATGGCTAGGATCCCACAATGGGCGGGATCCTAGCCGTAGGGGGGATCCTAGCCATACACAGAACCGCGTCGGATGCGTTTATGAAATCCATTTGTGTGTGTCTAGCTAACTAACAATGTGGTATCCTAGGTTTACACTGTTTAAGAAATCGGACAGGGTAGTGTAAGTCCACGTAAGTCCACGTATTAAAAGATAAGTTTTTCTGCATAAAGCACACTGTATAAGAAGACTATTTAGCAATTGGTTCTATGTATCTAAAAAACACTTTTTTTTATGTAATGTGCATGTATATGATCAGTGCTTTCAGTGCTAAAAAAAAATACTCCGCATTTTTGACAAAGAATTGTTAAAGTTTCATGAAAAAAACAAAAATAGATAATGGTGTCTGAATGCTTATAATGATCAGAGGAATTTATAAATATCATCTATTGTATGCTTACATTGTATATAATATATGATCTAAATAATTAAATATATTGCATTGTTCTCAAGTAAATTACAATATATTACTTAATTTGCAAAATTAAGGATATTTTTTTTTATTTAATTTCAGGCATATCCAGCTCGGATTTCACTGTCCATTCCACAGACTACAATAACTATGCTGGAATATTTGAATGCCAGAATATGGGTCTCTTCCATAGACAGAATGGTATTGTGCTTTCCAGGAAACCTGGACTCAAAGGAGCAGCAAGACAACTGGTAGGTAGAGAGATCATATTATTCCAGGAGACACCCTCCCCCCACATTCTAAATAGAGAATTCCTTTTTGCCAATTGTGCCATTGTGTTACTTCCGTTCTAGTTTAAAAGATTAAGCCATTTCTTCTTCTTCTTCTTCTTCTTCTTCTTCTTCTTCTTCTTCTTCTTCTTCTTTTATTATTATTATTATTATTATTATTATTATTATTATTATTATTATTATTATTATTATTATTATTATTATTATTATTATTATTATTATTATTATTATTATTATTATTATTATTATTATTATTATTATCATTATTATTATTATTATTATTATTATTATTACTATTATTAATATTATTATTATTATTATTATTATTATTATTATTATTATTATTATTATTATTATTATTATTATTATTATTATTATTATTATTATTTTTCTTTCAGGCAAGGATAAGAACTTCAGACGTCAAAGTGGAGTATTTTAAGCCAGTTCGACAGTACAGCTGCTCAAACCGACCTCAAGAAAATTGAGTGGTCAAAAAGACCTTCGCTTGAATTTGTCATTGCTCAGTAAAACTTAATATGATATTTCTACAGTCAAAAAGAAGAGAAACCATTTTAACATAGTAAACAGGAAGACACAATGTCATCTCATTCATATATATGTTTGTTTATATAAACAATGACCATAATCTCCTTTGTTAAGGAGGGTGGCTGAGTCAAAGCACACACATTCACCAGAAGTAAATATACTTTAATCTTTCCTCTTCGCTCCTTTGGGATAAAGGGCTAACACAAGACCCTCCACCAACCTGCTTGGTTCACCCACAGAGTAAGTGTGGGAAGACTCTTCTGCCATGAGGCCCGACAGACGGAGCTGTTTATTTACCACTTATAGATTCTCAGAATGATTTGAACTCTGATCATATATGTTTTTTTTTTTTTTTTTTTTGCAAAATGTTCTTGCATTTCTTTATTAGAGGCGATTGGGCACTAGCTAGAAACAGGTAACTCCAAGAACGAAATAGTTAGTATTGATAATGGACTCAAGTACTATCCAATTTGGAAACTGAGCGATAGAGTGGTGTAGGAAAGTGTTTATAGGCATTGTTTGAAAAAAAAAATATTTTTTCTCTCTCATTTGGTTTTTCATATTGTGTTGGTTACGTTATTTATTTATTTATTTTTTCATAATTTTTATGTTTATATGTTTCATTCATCTAATAAAACAGTTTAAGACTAAGTTGTGTGTATGTAAATGGCAAAAGTTTTTTTTTTTAATCTATTAAGTAATTAGGCTATTAATGTTTTTTTTTTTTAATAGACTGGAGTTCATTACTTTTCTTTAATCTTCGAGTCAAGTGTATATCAAATTACTCAATTACATCTTCTTTTGAGTGTGACACCTAGAAGGGGACACAAAATTGCCCTCATAGGGCCCGGGCACCAAAAAAAAAAAAATAGTCAAAGAGAAACATAGCTAAATTTTCCTTCTAGTAAAATGCCATTAATCAATAACTAACAGAGGAGGAAAATATTTTAATGTAAATTTCCTATGAACAAAAGGAAACTTTTTATATAAATATTTCTATAATTAAAAAAAAAAAAAAACATTCAAAGCACGAGCCATGAATCACGAAAAATCCATGAATTGCAGTGCCCAATACATCCACAGAATTCCCTCCGGTATTATGTGCCAGAATTATATAATTACAGCACATTACGTGAAGTTCCGGTTTTACGTCACGGACTCCCTTTTCTACCAAGGGCTAGGACGGTTGCCTTCTTGCGAAGGACTTGTTTTGGCAGATGTAATCGTTACCCTGAGAGCATGCCCTTGCTAACCTCAGACCGTGACGGGGCGCGAACCCTCAGAGTCGTTGACGCTACCGCTTGAGCCACGGTGACTACACAGTACATTACGTGAATATTTTTCCTTATTTTCATTTATAGCGGAAAGAATAGCATGCAGCTACCTCTCGAAAAGATCATTATGTTACAACAAAAATTTCTTGTATTGGAGCTCTCACAATGAAAAGCATTTCCCTTGATGCATTTTTTTTTATTTATTTATCAGACTAAAGTTATTTTATCGAAAAATATAATGCTTATTCCCCCCTCATACATTCTAAGTTAAAATGCTCAAGTGCACACTGCACAAGCTGGGTTGTACAAAACAGACTGTGCGTGTATAGGACTAGTTTGTGGAAATGTTCAGAACCCACCAGAACTCTGTGCTTTTTCAGTCACTTTTTGAAAATCCACGTGCAGTCCCAGTTCTACAAAAGTCTTATTTAGAGCGTATGGGAAGAACTGGCGACTTTGCCCAGAAATTGTCTGCACCAAAATGACATCAAATTCAATCGCTTCTTGATTATCAACGCGTGGTGGCAGCTCTACAAGGCGTCTTCTTTGAGTGTATGGGGTAAGTGTGACTTTTTTGTCCAGGCAACGTGCCCACCCCAACCATGGGGACAGCAATAGAGTAACCGGTTGGGTACTCAAACTTGCGTTCGAGTCCAAGGCAGGGCGAATGGATGGACATCCAGCTTAAATTCCACAGCTTCAATCCATTCGTGTCCACACCAAAATTGGGATTGATAGTGACACAAACATAGATTAAAAAAAAAAACTTGCCCAATCCAAAACAACATCTCCCTGACTGATACTACCGTGAGCTACCATATGCAAAAGTGGGAAGTGAAAAGTATAGACTGCACAGACAAGACCAAAATAGCTACTCGCGAAATAATTTAGTGAATAAATTAGTAGAATAAGACAAAGTTACTAACGGAGATCCTATACAGTGGAACATCAACATCATGTGTTGACCTTTCAGAAATGAAGCTAAGAGCTCTGAAACTTCATGAAAGTCTGACGTGTAACACATTTTCTTCAAAAACTTTACCTGACTAATTCACTTAATGGCAGCACGACAGAATGGAATACATTAACTCAATGCACACTATTAGTGCGATGTCAATGGCCATATCGAGCGCATATGCTAACCTCGCCTAATTAAGTGTGTACTGTGCTTACCATTGAACGTATATCGGGGTCATGGTAGAATACTAACAAAAATTTAAGATTTTGGGATCAAATAATGATTTATCTACTTCTAATACATACAACATACCATGAGAAGAATGGAATAAAAGTATGGTTTCAGTATTCATCGTAACTTGGATACTTAGGTTTCAACTTGCGTTAAAAACACGTGACTTTCAGAACGTGCAAACAAACAAAAGTGAATTTCTCAACAGAGTACAAACACTCCTGATACATTATCGCCTCATTACAATACCCAGAATGATATTGATTAAATATTAATTAAATTAATATACTATGACTAAAATTGGTATTATTATAAATCTAAACTAACGATTAACTCTTGCTGAGAGTGATGTTAGTATTCCATAGAGCTTCCAAAAATGAGTTGTTTTTTTTTGCTAAACTTGCTATTATTATATATGTAAATTAACGATTAACTCTCGCTGAGCGTGTTGTTAGTATTTCATATAGCTTCGAATAATGAGGTTTTTTTTTTTACTAAACTTCCTATTATTATAAATCAAATCAAACGAATAATTCTTGCTCAGCGTTTTGTTAGTATTTCATAAAGCTTCCAAAAAATGAGTTTTACTAAACTTGCTATTATTTTAATTCTAATTTTACGATTAACTCTTGCTGAGCGTGATGTTAGTATTTCATAAAGCTTCCAAAAATGAGTTTTTACTAAACTTGCTATTATGATAATTCTAAACTAACAAATAACTCTTGCTGAGCGTGATGTTAGTATTTCATAAAGCTTCCAAAAATGAGAGTTTTGATAAAATCTAATTCTCAAAGATGAATAAACGAGTACAGACACAAATTGTAGGAATACAGCTTTTATGATTTTATTTAAAAGCAATACGATTTTGTAAGTAAAGTACCAAATGACTGATAGTTTTATTAAGACTTATAAAAGAGTTATAATTCATCAGGTAACGATACCTTCATAATCAGAGTTTTTCATCTCGTTTTATATTTAGATTTAAATTTCAGAATTCATATTTAAAGAATTTAAAGATTATAGTGGCTTTGGAAGGGTGTAATAGCTTTTAAAATACATAATAACTCTCTCTCTCTCTCTCTCTCTCTCTCTCTCTCTCTCTCTCTCTCTCTCTCTCTCTCTCTCTCTCTCTCTCTCTCTCTCTCTCTCTCTCTTTTTGTGTGGATTGTGATACAATAGCTTTTAAAATACATAATAACTCTCTCTCTCTCTCTCTCTCTCTCTCTCTCTCTCTCTCTCTCTCTCTCTCTCTCTCTCTCTCTCTCTCTCTCTCTCTCTCTCTCTCTCTCTCTCTCTCTCTCTCTCTCTCTCTTTGTGTGGATTGTGATAAAAATAGCCTTTAAAATACATAATAACTTTCTCTCTCTCTCTCTCTCTCTCTCTCTCTCTCTCTCTCTCTCTCTCTCTCTCTCTCTCTCTCTCTCTCTCTCTCTCTCTCTCTGTGTGGATTGTGGGGTATAGTGATAATATTCAAATAAAGTAAATATGATATAAAGGAACTAAATACATTGATTAATAACTAGGCATAGAAATAAAGAAACATGATAATTAAACAAAGTAAGATTGATCACAATAAATTCTCATAGCTATTCTTAAATATTCTCAAACTTTAATCAAAAGGTGTTCATTATTTACTACTGCAATAACCTAAAAAAAAAATTGGTATTCTCAGCAAGTAATAGTTTATGGTGCCACTTTCACTTGTTATCTACGTGTCATGAATCTAATTCTTAACCTAACCTAACCTAACGTAACTTAACCTAACCTAGCCTAGCAGATATATTTTCCTTTTAGATTACAAGTGGAAGTAGCACCTAATTTTTATTATTCTTTATACATATTTTACATTTTTTTTTCTTCAAATATTGTAAAAAAAAAAAAAAAGTTAGATTTATCATATACAGTGCTAAGGTTCATTACAACACTTCAGTGTTAAAAAAATACTACATTCGTGTCGTTATTATTTGACCTGAGTTATTTGCAGAATCGAGCAATGAACAACAGTCACGAAGAATGCTGGTGACTCCAAATTATCAAAGGATCTAAAGTATTGACGTCAAGTATGCTTGTCACAGTTGCCCTGCCATCGTCAAGCTGGGTGGACTAACATTAATTACCTCCTTTCTCAAGTTTTCCTAATAAAAAAATAAT
>JAXCGZ010006449.1:12500-41056 GCA_037179515.1 Halocaridina rubra
CCCAAGCTTTTCCACAGCTTTATCAGAGGAAAACTGAAGGTAAAAGAACAGGTTTTAAGGCTAAAGAGAGCGGATGGAAGCATCACTGAGACGGACGAAGAGATCTGCAAAGAATTGAACAAGGAGTTTCAGTCAGTATTTACAGTAGAAAATACCCCACCCCCTCAGATTGCAGTGATAGAAGCTCAAGGGCCGGTATTAGAGAACATCAACCTTACAGCCACAGAGGTATGCAAAGCGCTGATGGATTTAGATGTTCATAAAGCTACAGGTCCTGATGACATATCCCCTCATGTGCTTAAAAAATGCGCAAACACAATATCAGTGGCACTAAGTATCATATTTAAGGAGTCATTGGAGTCGGGGGAGATTCCAAGATGCTGGAAACAAGCAAATGTGATACCTATCTTCAAAAAGGGAAGGAGGGATACGGCTCTGAACTATAGACCAGTTTCCTTGACCAGCATAGTTTGCAAACTTATGGAGAAACTACTAAGGAAACATATCTCTCTTCACTTGGAATCCTTCAACTTTTTGTCAGTGAGGCAACATGGCTTCAGAGAAGGAAGATCAACAGTAACAAACTTATTAGAATTTTATGATGAGGTAAGCCAAATCTTACAGGAAAGAGAGGGCTGGGCAGATTGCATATTCCTAGACTTCCAGAAAGCGTTTGACACTGTTCCACATGGGAGACTTATTAAGAAGCTGCAATCAATGGCTAGAATAGGTGGAAATGTCTTGGAATGGATAAAAACTTACTTAGAAGGAAGGGAACAGAGGGTTAGAGTAAGACACTCAGTGTCTGAATGGAGAAGAGTTAGTAGTGGAGTCCCACAGGGTTCAGTTTTAGGGCCACTTTTGTTCCTTGTATATGTAAATGACCTACCAGAGTCTGTAAATTCATTCATGAATATGTTTGCAGATGATGCAAAGATTGTGAAGAAAGTAAAAAACGAGAACAATGGTAGAGAACTTCAGGAGGATCTAAATAATCTGCATGAGTGGTCAGAAAAGTGGCTAATGAAATTCAATACCTCAAAATGTAAGGTAATGAGAATGGGTACAAGTGCAAGAAGGCCCAAGCTTGACTACTCGGTGGCTGGAGTACAACTTCAAGAGACAGAAAATGAGAGAGATTCAGGAGTAAACATACTGGCAGATTTGTCTCCAGAAATACATATAAATGGCGTAGTAAGGGCAGCATATGCATTCTTATCAAATGTAAGGGTAGCCTTCAGGCACATGGACAAGGAAATGTTCAGAAATATTTATGTAACCTATGTGAGGCCAAAACTCGAATATGCAGCCCCCTTTTGGAATCCGCACTTGAAAAAGCACATAGCTAAGCTTGAAAAAGTTCAAAGACATGCCAAGAAACTGGTGCCAGAAATACGCAATCTCGGTTATGATGAGAGGCTGAGGGAATTAGACTTGCCATCACTCGAAGCTAGAAGAGTAAGGGGGGATATGGTGACAGTCTTTAAATTCCTTCATGGTTATGATAGAGTGGATAGGGATCGATATTTCGATATGGCTGGCTCTAGAACTAGAGGTCATAGTTTGAAGCTTCGGAAGAAAACTTGTTTGCAGGATGTAAGGAAATACTTTTTCAGTGTAAGAGTAGTTGATAATTGGAATTCGCTAAGCGAGGAGGTAGTTAATGCTATCTCAATCCATAGTTTTAAGGACAGGTATGATAAGTATCACTAAGTCTAAAAATGGAACCGATCAGGAGACGGGAAGATACGAGCTTTGGGCTCTTTCCCGTAAACACAATTAGGTAATCACAATTAGGTAATCACATACATACATACATACATACATACATACATACATACATACATACATACATACATACATACATACTACTAAGGAAACATATCTCTCTTCACTTGGAATCCTTCAACTTTTTGTCAGTGAGGCAACATGGCTTCAGAGAAGGTAGATCAACAGTAACAAACTTATTAGAATTTTATGATGAGGTAAGCCAAATTTTACAGGAAAGAGAGGGCTGGGCAGATTGCATATTCCTAGACTTCCAGAAAGCGTTTGACACTGTTCCACATGGGAGACTTATTAGGAAGCTGCACCCAATGGCTAGAATAGGTGGAAATGTTTTGGAATGGATAAAAACTTACTTAGAAGGAAGGGAACAGAGGGTTAGAGTAAGACACTCGGTGTCTGAATGGGGAAGAGTTAGTAGTGGAGTTCCACAGGGTTCAGTTTTAGGGCCACTTTTGTTCCTTGTATATGTAAATGACCTACCAGAGTCTGTAAATTCATTCATGAATATGTTTGCAGATGATGCAAAGATTGTGAAGAAAGTAAAAAACGAGAACAATGGTAGAGAACTTCAGGAGGATCTAAATAATCTGCATGAGTGGTCAGAAAAGTGGCTAATGAAATTCAATACTTCAAAATGTAAGGTAATGAGAATGGGTACAAGTGCAAGAAGGCTCAAGCTTGACTACTCGGTGGCTGGAGTACAACTTCAAGAGACAGAAAATGAGAGAGATCTAGGAGTAAACATACTGGCAGATTTGTCTCCAGAAATACATATAAATGGCATAGTAAGGGCAGCATATGCATTCTTATCAAATGTAAGGGTAGCCTTCAGGCACATGGACAAGGAAATGTTCAGAAATATTTATGTAACCTATGTGAGGCCAAAACTCGAATATGCAGCCCCCTTTTGGAATCCGCACTTGAAAAAGCACATAGCTAAGCTTGAAAAAGTTCAAAGACATGCCACGAAACTGGTGCCAGAAATACGCAATCTCAGTTATGATGAGAGGCTGAGGGAATTAGACTTACCATCACTCGAAGCTAGAAGAGTGAGGGGGGATATGGTGACAGTCTTTAAATTCCTTCGTGGTTATGATAGAGTGGATAGGGATCGATATTTTGATATGGCTGGCTCTAGAACTAGAGGTGATAGTTTGAAGCTTCGTAAGAAAACTTCTTCGCAGGATGTAAGGAAATACTTTTTCAGTGTAAGAGTAGTTGATAATTGGAATTCGCTAAGCGAGGAGGTAGTTAATGCTATCTCAATCCATAGTTTTAAGGACAGGTATGATAAGTATCACTAAGTATAAAATGGAACCGATCAGGAGACGGGAAGATACGAGCTTTGGGCTCTTTCCCGTAAACACAATTAGGTAATCACAATTAGGTAATCACATACATGCATACATATATACATACATACATACATACATACACAAATGCTGATGGATTAGCTGGTAAGGCAGTAGAATTAAAAGATAGGATTCACAACAGTAAGGCAGATATAGTAGCAATTACAGAGACTAAGTTGAGTGAGGACATAAACAGTGTCACAGTTTTTCCTAAGGGCTTCAGAATACTAAGGGTCGAAAGATCTGAGAGGACTGGTGGAGGGATAGCACTGCTCATAAGTGAGAGGATTCAAGCTGAAGAGATAAACTTGGCTATAGAAAGTGAGTTCAGGGAATTTCTTGTTGCTCGCATAAATACTGGGTCAGAGAGCATTATAATAACTGTTGTATACAACCCACCAAGGAACCAAAATAGGCTTGAAATTTATGAGGAAAGTCATATAGGTACGATTGAAGTCATAAACTCAGTTGTTAACATGGCGCGGGAGAAAAAATTTAGGATTTTGATTATGGGAGACTTTAATCATAAAGAGATAGATTGGATAAATCTTGACCCACACAGTGGTGAGGACTCCTTTGGGGCAAGATTCCTAGATTGCGTACAAGGGAATTTCCTACACCAACATGTAATGGAACCAACAAGAGCCAGGGGTGGGGATGAGCCATCACTACTTGATCTGGTGTTCACAGATAATGTGTTGGATATTGAAAATATTGAGTATGAACCACCAATTGGAAAGAGTGACCACTGTGTGTTGTTGATGGAGTATATCATTGAAGACATTCTTCCTGAGAGTAGAGGCACTGAGGACATGAGGAGGAACTATCAGAAAGGAGATTACATCAAAATGAATGAGCTTTTTGCAGTTATTGACTGGAGAACCTTATTTTACAACAAATCTGTACAAGAAATGTATGACATCTTTTGTGAGAAATATGGGAAGATAGTAGATTGCTGCATACCTGTCACCAAAGTAGGTGTAATTCATGCCAGAGAGAAATGGTTCGATAATGGGTGTAAAAGAGCTAAGGAGTGGAGAGACAAATGCTGGAAAAGGTATAGGAGGAGAAAAAACATAAATGCCTGGCAAACCTACAAAAGAGCAAGAAATGACTACCTAAGTAAAAGGAGAGAGGCAGAGAAAGATTATGAGAGGGACATCACCAGGAAGGCTAAAGAAAATCCCAAGCTTTTCCACAGCTTTATCAGAGGAAAACTGAAGGTAAAAGAACAGGTTTTAAGGCTAAAGAGAGCGGATGGAAGCATCACTGAGACGGACGAAGAGATCTGCAAAGAATTGAACAAGGAGTTTCAGTCAGTATTTACAGTAGAAAATACCCCACCCCCTCAGATTGCAGTGATAGAAGCTCAAGGGCCGGTATTAGAGAACATCAACCTTACAGCCACAGAGGTATGCAAGGCGCTGATGGATTTAGATGTTCATAAAGCTACAGGTCCTGATGACATATCCCCTCATGTGCTTAAAAAATGCGCAAACACAATATCAGTGGCACTAAGTATCATATTTAAGGAGTCATTGGAGTCGGGGGAGATTCCAAGATGCTGGAAACAAGCAAATGTGATACCTATCTTCAAAAAGGGAAGGAGGGATACGGCTCTGAACTATAGACCAGTTTCCTTGACCAGCATAGTTTGCAAACTTATGGAGAAACTACTAAGGAAACATATCTCTCTTCACTTGGAATCCTTCAACTTTTTGTCAGTGAGGCAACATGGCTTCAGAGAAGGAAGATCAACAGTAACAAACTTATTAGAATTTTATGATGAGGTAAGCCAAATCTTACAGGAAAGAGAGGGTTGGGCAGATTGCATATTCCTAGACTTCCAGAAAGCGTTTGACACTGTTCCACATGGGAGACTTATTAGGAAGCTGCAATCAATGGCTAGAATAGGTGGAAATGTCTTGGAATGGATAAAAACTTACTTAGAAGGAAGGGAACAGAGGGTTAGAGTAAGACACTCAGTGTCTGAATGGAGAAGAGTTAGTAGTGGAGTTCCACAGGGTTCAGTTTTAGGGCCACTTTTGTTCCTTGTATATGTAAATGACCTACCAGAGTCTGTAAATTCATTCATGAATATGTTTGCAGATGATGCAAAGATTGTGAAGAAAGTAAAAAACGAGAACAATGGTAGAGAACTTCAGGAGGATCTAAATAATCTGCATGAGTGGTCAGAAAAGTGGCTAATGAAATTCAATACCTCAAAATGTAAGGTAATGAGAATGGGTACAAGTGCAAGAAGGCCCAAGCTTGACTACTCGGTGGCTGGAGTACAGCTTCAAGAGACAGAAAATGAGAGAGATCTAGGAGTAAACATATTGGCAGATTTGTCTCCAGAAATACATATAAATGGCGTAGTAAGGGCAGCATATGCATTCTTATCAAATGTAAGGGTAGCCTTCAGGCACATGGACAAGGAAATGTTCAGAAATATTTATGTAACCTATGTGAGGCCAAAACTCGAATATGCAGCCCCCTTTTGGAATCCGCACTTGAAAAAGCACATAGCTAAGCTTGAAAAAGTTCAAAGACATGCCACGAAACTGGTGCCAGAAATACGCAATCTCGGTTATGATGAGAGGCTGAGGGAATTAGACTTGCCATCACTCGAAGCTAGAAGAGTAAGGGGGGATATGGTGACAGTCTTTAAATTCCTTCATGGTTATGATAGAGTGGATAGGGATCGATATTTCGATATGGCTGGCTCTAGAACTAGAGGTCATAGTTTGAAGCTTCGGAAGAAAACTTGTTTGCAGGATGTAAGGAAATACTTTTTCAGTGTAAGAGTAGTTGATAATTGGAATTCGCTAAGCGAGGAGGTAGTTAATGCTACCTCAATCCATAGTTTTAAGGACAGGTATGATAAGTATCACTAAGTCTAAAAATGGAACCGATCAGGAGACGGGAAGATACGAGCTTTGGGCTCTTTCCCGTAAACACAATTAGGTAATCACAATTAGGTAATCACATACATACATACATACATACATACATTCATATATACATACATACATACATACATACATACATACATACATACATACATACATTTAGGTAATTACATACATAAATACATAAATACAGGTTCCTTACATCCTGCAAAGAAGTTTTCTTACGAAGCTTCAAACTATGACTACTAGTTCTAGAGCCAGTCATGTCAAAATATTGACTCCTATCTACTCTGTCAAAACCATAAAGGAATTTAAAAAAACGTCATCAAATAACCTCTCATATTACTAGCTTCGAGTGATGGTAAATTAGACTTACCATCACTCGAAACCAGGAGAATGAAGGTGGGGGGGGGATATGGCGACGGTTTTTAAATTCCTTTATGGTTATGACAGAGTGGATAGGGATCGATGGTTTGATATGGTTAGCACTAGAACTAGCGGTCATAGTTTGAAGCCTAGTAAGAAAACTTCTTTGCAGGATGGAAGGAAGTACTTTTTTTCTTTTCTTTTTTTAGTGCAAGAGTAGTTTATGATTGGAATTCGCTAAGCAAGGAGGCAGTTAATGCTAGTTCAATACATAGTATTAAGGACAAGTAAGATAAGTATCACTCAGTAGAAAAATGGAACCTACCAGGAGACGGGTGTTACAAGCATGGCATTCTTCCCGTAAACACAATTATATAGGTAATGACAATTAGTTAATTACATACATACATGCATTCATATATGATGTGATGTGTTAGTTAGCAAAAATAAACCGACCAAAAGACGAGCAGATATGAGCAAAGGGGTCTTCTCTTTGAACATGGAGAGAGAGAGAGAGAGAGAGAGAGAGAGATCGCTGTCCAATCTTAATCGCTATTCTGAAAAGTTAAAACCCATTTTGCTATGTCAATAACGTCCGAATCTAGCAACTAATTTAGAACAGGTTCTAGTGTTTGTATTGTTAAAAATCATGCAACGGCACTTGATCACGAAAATCCTATTAAAAAACCTTTTTTGCAAGTAAATATTTGGTCAATTTACCATGGAAACTCCACAACAGATCCTGATTATGTGTGATCAACACCGCGGGGGTTAAAATGCGCTTACGTAAAGAGAGAGAGAGAGAGAGAGAGAGAGAGAGAGAGAGAGAGAGAGAGAGAGAGAGAGAGAGAGAGACATTCAATTGACTGTTTGAATTTATATCATTTTTATCTATGCATACTTTTCAAAACATGATAAGTTGGACATTCTAGCAGTTATAGTACCCTAGGTCACAATTATTATTGAATATATGAACTTTAGTGAAGAAAATCCAAGTAACACGGATTGCCAGGTAGGGTCTACAGAGACCCCAGTGAAGATTGCGGCTTTGTAATTCTCAAACTAGACACTACTACGTCACAAAACGTTTTGTACCTGTAAAGTAGACAAAGGATAAACCGAGCAAAGGAAGAAAACAATCCTAAGTCAATAATAGCAAATTGGCAACAGTTAAGAAATTCTGTGGGGTCATTTTGACCCCTTATTTTATACGAAGGCTTAAGCTGTTAACATTCTACTAAAGTTGCCGTCAGCATTTTAGAGTGACGAAGCTCATATTAGCTTCAGCTCTGAGTAATGGTGCTTAATATATGTTTTTTCTTTCTTTTTCTTTTTCATTCCAAGATGCAAGTGCCAGTCTTGCTGCTGTTAGTGGTGGGCATCGCCATGTGTGCGTATCCGAATTATTACATTTTGGAGAGTCACCCAAAATACGTTCTTTGTCCGGATCAAACTTACAACAACATATCCGTACCTCACAGCACCCTCTGTTCAATTCGATGTCTACATCGCCACTGCAAGTTCTTCTACTTCAAAGGTAAATAGCTTGTTTAAATTAATACTCCCATGCATTATATATATATGTATATATATATATATATATATATATATATATATATATATATATATATATATATATATATATATATATATATATATATATATATATATATATATATATATATATATATATATATATATATATATATATATATATATATATATATATATATATAAAGTGTGACACCGGGACAGGCAAAAACTGCCCTCATCAATAAAGGCCCCTGCACGAGAAAACACCAATACGAAGGAAAAGAAAATGATTAAGGACAGGACAGAGATGAGGTAATGTTACACAAAGGAAAAAGACAGACAGAAAAAACAGTCAAAGTACAGAGGCCCTGAGATGACGATAGATCCGCATTTTGAAGGATGATAGGTCATGAGAATTAGGAAAGACAGAAGGAGGAAGAGAGCTCCAGAGTCTGGAGGTAGATGGGAAGCAGTCGCTGCACCGACCTTTCCGCTAGCTACAAATCTCCACACAGTACCTGTGAGATGAGGCCGCTTGGCGAGTGTTACACTGCCTCGGCAGTGGGGGAGGGATGCAACTCGCCAACTCATCAGAGCAGTGATGGAAGTAGTAGCTATAGAAAAGAGAAAGGGAAGATACCTTGAGGTGAAGAGAGAGAGAATCCAGATTAGAAGAGAAGGATTATTAATGAGTCTGACTGATTTAGATTCGACCCTATCAAGGAGATAAGTTTAAGAAGCACCCCAGATGTGTAAGCAGTATTCTAAACATGGACAGATAAGACCTTTATAGATTTTAAGTAACTGTAAAGAGGAAAAGTAATGACGAAATCAAAACAGAACCCCCAATTTATGGATAAAGATTTAGAAATTTGGATTATGTGAGTCCTCCAAGACAAGTTAGAGACTTTATGAATTCCTAATATATTGATAGAATTAAGAGGGTGAATTTCGTTTGTTTCGAAGACAATAGGGCTATCAGGAGGAGAAGAAGATAAAGAGATAGCCAGAAACTCTCTTGGAGTCATTGAATTTAACTAAATTTTGAGTGTCCCACTCAGGTACCCTCTGCAAATTGGAATTGAGAGTAGAAGAAAGAGTGATACGAGACTGATTATGAGTAGCAGATGAAGGTTGTGAAGAAAAGGCAGAGGAAAAGTGAAGGGTAGAATCATCATCAAAGACATGAAGAAGAGAGGAAGAAGGGGATTGTAGAAAATCATTGATGAAGAAAAGGAACAGAGTAGGTGAAAGAACAGATCCCTGTGTAACACCACTGGTAACAGAGAAAAGGCTAGATGTCGCACCGTCAACAACTACAGATATAAAACGGTCAGAAAGAAAGCTTAAAATCAGAGAACAGAAAGAAGGGAGTAAAACCATTGGCATGGAGTTTGGCCAACAGAGCCTTGTGCCAAACTCTGTCCAAAGCCTTAGAGATATTAAAGGCGACGACAAAGAATTCCCCATCGTTCCTTAAAGAAGATGACCATACATGACCAAATATATATATATATATATATATATATATATATATATATATATATATATATATATATATATATATATATATATATATATATATATATATATATATATATATATATATATATATATATATATATATATATCGATTGATGTAATTACCTAATTGTGCTTACGGGAAAGAGCCTCAACATCGTAACTTTCCATCTCCTCGTCGGTTCCATATTGTACTTAGTGATACTAATCATCCTGTTCCTTATAACTATGGATTGAGTTAGCATTAACTACCTCCTCGCTTAGCCAATTCCAGTTATCAACTACTCTTACACTAAAAAGAGTACTTCCTTACATCCTGCAAATAAGTTTTCTTACGAAGATTCAAACTGTGACCTCTAGTTTTAGCGCCAGCCAGATCAAAATATCGATCCCAATCCACTTTGTCATAACCATGAAGGAATTTAAAAACCGTCATCATATCCCCCCTCATACTTCTAGCTTTGAGTGATGGTAAGTCTAATTCCCTCAGAATCTCCTCATAACTGAGATTGCGTATTTCTGGAACCAGTTTCGTGGCATGTCTTTGAGCTTTTTCCAGCATAGCTCGTGTTTTATCAAGTGTGGATTCCAAAAGGGGCTGCATATTCAAGCTTTGGCCCCATAAAGATTAAATGAATATTTCTGACCATCTCCTTGTCCATGTGTCTGAAAGCTATCCTTACATTTGGTAAGAAAGCATATGCTGCCCTTACTATGCTATATATATGCATTTCTGGAGACATATTTGCCAGTATGATTACTCCTAAATCTCTCTCATTCTCTGTCTCGTAAAGTTCTGCACCTGCTATTGAGTATTCAAGATTGGGCCTTCTTGCACTTATACCCATTCTCATTACTTTGCATTTAGAAGTATTGAATTTTGTTATCCACTTTTCTGACCACTCATGCAAACTATTTAGGTCTTCCTGAAGTTCTCTACCACTGTTCTCGTCTCTTACTTTCTTCATAATCTTTGCATCATCTGAAAGCATATTCATGAATAAATTTACAGACTCTAGTAGGTCATTTGCACATGCAAAGAACAAAAGTGGCCCTAAAACTGAGCCCTGTGGAACTCTGCTACTAACTCTTCTCTATTCATACACTGAGTGTCTTACTCTAACCCTCTGTTCCCCTCCTTCTAAGCAAGTTTTTATCCATTCCAAGGATTTTCCGCCTATTTTTGCCATTGCTTGCAGCTTCCTAGTAAATCTCCCATTTGGAACTCTGTCAAATGCTTTCTGGACTTCTAGAAATATGCAATCTGCCCTCCAAGCTCAATTCCTGTAAGATTCGGCTTACCTCATCATAAAATTCTAATAACTTTGTTACTGTTGATCTACCTTCTCTGGAGCCATGTTGCCTCACTGACAAAATGTTGAAAGATTCAAAGTGAAAAGAGATGCATTTTCTTAATAGTTTCTCCATATCTTTGCAAATTATACTGGGCAAGGAAGCAGGTCTATAGTTTAGAGCTGTATTCCTCCTTCTCATTTTGATAATAGGTACATGTTCGCTTATTTCCAGCATCTTGGTAACTCCTCTGATTCCAGCAACATTTCAAATATGATACATAGTACTACTGATATCAATTTAGTGCATTTCTTAAGTACTTAAGGGGATATATCATCAGGATCTTTAGCTTTATGGGCATCAAACTTCATCAGCGCTTTTGCATATGTCTGTGGCTGAAAAGATGATGTTCTCTAATACCGTCCCATGAGCTCCTTTCTCTGCAATCTGAAAAGGTGGGGTATTTTCTGCTGTAAATTCTTCGCATATTTTTTCATCCACATCAGTGATGCTTCCATCTGCTTTCTTTAGCTTTAAATCCTGTTCTTTGACCTTCAGTTTTCTTCTGATAAAGATGTGGATTTTTTTTTTTTTTTATCCTTCCGCATGATATCCCTCTCATTTTCTCTCTCTGCCTCAATTCTTTTACGTAGGTAATCATTTCTTGCTCCTTTATAAGTCTGCCAGGTATTTATACTTTTTCTCCTCCTATACCTTTTCCGGCATTCATCCCTCCACTCCTTAGCTCTCTTACACTCATTATTGAGCCATTTCTCTCTAGCATGAATAACTCCTATTTTGGTGGAAGGTATGCAACACTCTACTATCTTCCCATATCCCTCACAAAAGATGTCTTACATTTCTTGTACAGATTTGTTTTAAACTGCAAAAAGCTCATTAATTTTGATGCAATCTCCTTTCGGATAGTTCCTCCTGATGTCCTCAGTGCCTCTGCTTTCAGGCAGAACATCTTCGATGATATACTCCATCAACAACACACAGTGGTCACTCTTTCTAATTGGTGGCTCATTTTCAGTTTTTTCAATATCCAACATATTATCTGTGAATCCTAGATCAAGCAGCGATGGCTCATCCCCACCACTGGCTCTCGTTGGTTCCAGTACATGTTTGTGTAGTAAATTCCCTTGTACATGATATAGGAATCTTGCCCCATATGAGTCCTCCCTCCCCACTGTGTGGGTAAAAATTTATCCACTCTATCTTTCTATGATTAAAATCTCTCATAATAAAAATCCTACATTTTCTCTCCTGTGTAATGTTAACAACTGAGTTTATGACTTCAATAGTACATATATGATTTTCCTCATAAACTTCTAGCCTATGTTGGTCCCTTGGTGTGTTACATACAACAGTTATTATAATGCTCTCTGACCCAGTATTTATACAAGCAACAAGAAAGTCCTTGAACTCACCTTCTATAGTTAAGTTTATTTATTTAACCTGAAATCTGTCACTTATGAACAGTGATATCCCTACACCAATCCTCTCAGATCTTTCAAACCTAAATATTCTGAATCCCTTATGAAAAACTGTGACACTGTTAATGTTCTCACTTAACTTTGCTTCTGTAACTGCTACTATATCTACCTTAATGTTGCATATCCTAACCTTTAATTCTACTGCCTTACCAGCTACCCCATCAACATTAGTGTACATTAGTCTTAATGAAGCCTCATCCCCTGATCTTTTTTCATTATCTTCTTTATTCCCCCTTTGTCTGGAAGAAATCTGAAACAAAAATTTTCTTCTTTTCTTCATTTCTTCCATTATTTAACCTTCTAGCCTCTTGCAACACGTTTTTGATCCTTTCCATCTTTTCCTGTGCGCTGTATTGTCTAATGAACACTGCTTTGATTTCTTGAAGGTCTTTTAGGTTTTTTCTCTTCAATATTTCTCTACTTGTGTCCCCTCCAACAAAGATTACTTTCGTTGGTCTTTCCTTTCCCTCCCTAGAATATTTACCAAGTTGGTAAATGTTTACAATATCCTCAGGACCACATAATACTCCAAGTTCCTTAACAGGTCAAAAACCCTACTTTTATTTTGCTCAAGTCTCCCCTGCCATGTGACTTCTGGGATTCACTTATGATTAAGATTACCACTGTCTTCTCTTTATCAAGTGCCTGTTTAATCAGTGGATTAGCTCTTTCCATCACAACATCTTTAATTTTTTCTATTAATTGTTTTATAGTCAACCAATTGTATGTTTTCCAGTGTCACCACCCTCACAGCCTCTTTTACTGCCACATTCCCCTTTTATGCATCTGCAAAAACTCTTTTATAAACTGTTTGATGTTTTCCTTTATCTGGACATTCCAATTACAATCTCGTCTCTCTCAAAAGAGAGCAGTGAACTAACATTTAATTAATTTAGGTTGTCATTCAACTGTTTGTTGTTATCTTCTTGTTTAAAAATTATGGCTTCTAGTTCACTCTTTTTCCCTTCCAGCTTATTTATCCGTTATTCTAGCTCTCTTCTCTCTTGCCCTTGTGCCTTATTTGTTTCCTCCAAATATCTTATTGCTTCTGTAAGAGCTTCATTCTCTTTCATTTCTCTGTCTATATTCCGAATTTTATCATCCAGGTTTATTACAAGGGTCTCAAGGTCCTTGACTTTTTGCATCAGCCTTCTAAGAGTCACTCCTCCTCCTGCATCCCCCAGAGATCTGCTACAACCTCTCCCCCGACCATTGGATGGTGGGGTTTGGGTCAGAGATGGTTCCATTTTTATGTTTTCCTTTTACAGTATATATAGAGAGAAAAAAGAGTGAAGAGTTAATATCTAAGCGTCACACAGAATTTCTACATCTTCATATGAATACTAATTTAGTTACTTAATTCATCTCTTTTCTGGTAACACACATCCTAACTTAAAATTTGACTTTGATAATTAGAGAAGAAAAAATGCAAAAACGAAAGACCACATGAAGAGGACCTCAAATATACAACCAAGGAGACACCCACCTGTGTCTGCTATATTTTCTTCTTAACTGCTAAACCGGTAATTTCTGAAGAAAAAATGTTAATAATTTTTTAACAAGTTATGTTATCACAGGATCAAACTTTAAAGCTAACTCAATTTGAAAAAAAAAGTATATATGAGTGACACCAGGACTGGAAAAAAAAAAACTGCCCTCATTGGGCCTGGACACGAAGAAAACAAAGTAAAGAAAAACAGATAGAAGGTTTTGTGACTTGTTAGATGGAAAGGGATGATAAGAGATATGCAACAAATATCCAAGAATATTCGGTATTGATGTAGGCATAGAAAAGAGCTGTAACTGAGGGAAAACTTAACATCGAATTGTCCTAGACCGTCCTAGTTAAGTCCAAAAAACCTTCAGCTGTAGTATCCCAACGGACGACTGTACCATGGGCCAACTACCACATGGAGTTACACATTATTATTATTATTATTATTAATATTATTATTATTATTATTATTATTATTATTATTATTATTATTATTATTATTATTATTATTATCATCATCATCATCATCATCATCATCATCATTATCATTATCATTATCATTATCATTATCATTATCATTATCATTATTATTATTATTATTATTATTATTATTATTATTATTATTATTATTATTATTATTATTATTATTATTATTATTATTATTATTATTATTATTATTATTATTATTTCTCTAGATGGAGTATGTCACATGCTGGGGGACTCATCTGAACTGGACGCTCATGAACATTCTTTGTGGTATCGACCTAGGGAGAATAACCTGACTAACGTAGCCGCTTCCAAATCAGCCAGTGGATCAACCCCACATTCAATAAGCGGGGTTGATTCGGATGGTAATTCCTGGACAGCTACGTAAGTTGCATTCCAAGATGTTATTTCAAAGCTAATAATACGAGTATATGAGCTGGATCCCTTGACTACCAGCACAAAACGTGATGCTTACTCCCCACCCAGCAACTAGAGGCATCATTGCAATATGATTTTAATTGCAAAAAAATGCAGATAATGAGCTTATATGAATTAGCTCCTGTATGATACTAAGCGGGCATATTCTTAAACCAGAGCTAAAATATTTGAGCTTTGTCATCCTCCGTCAGCCGATGAAATCTTTATGCAGTGGCATCTCTTGTAGATGGGTGGGACATCATCACATCGCTTGCTGATAGCAGAGTGACAGGGCTCAAAATACAGGGAGGCCCAAAATAATGCAGTATACACATTGATTCAATATAAATGTTCGTTTATTAGGATATGTTTCTTTTTCTTTTTCAATCAAATTAAGGAAAACAATTGTAGATTATTTTCAGGTATGGCAGTGTGTTCAAACTGATGAATGTTCTAGTCCAAGCTTTGCTGATAGCGTAGACAGTTGATATTGCAAACATGATGATTGTTGCAGGTGATCGAAATGATGATCGTTTTGTTGTCAGTACTGCTGGTAATGAGGATAGATGGAATTGCAATATCACAAATTATTTCAATAGACATTCGTTATATTTTCTTTAAACTGTTGCTCTCAACTCTTTGATTGCTGCAGGATTTGTGCTATAGGCTCTATCTTTGATGTATCTCCATAAAAAAAAGTCCAAGGGTTTGAGGTCTGGTGAACATAAAGCAAATTCACTGGTATCCTCTGCCCAATCCATCTATTTGGTAGCTTTTCATCAATATAGACTGTCAAATTACAACCATATTGGAGATGTACTCTATATATATTTTTTTTTATGAGTGTGACACTGAGAAAAGCAAGAAAACTGCCCTCAATAGGTTTGGGCATCAAGAAAACATTAAGAAGAAAAGAAATTAAAAGTTTTAGGATATTGCAAAAATAAAGGAATAATACACAACAGAAAAAGATCAGTATGAAAGAATAGCCGAATTACAGATTAGGCTCTGAGATGACAAGAGATCTGCTTTATGAAGGAAGACATGTCATAAGAATTAGGATAGACAGAAGGAGGAAGAGAGTTTAAGAATGCAGGTGGATGTGAAGAAACAGTCGCTGCAGCAACCAATCCATGACCTACAAATCTCCACATGGTCCCTCTGAGATGAGGCCATTTGGCAAGTGTTATGCAGCCTCAGCCAGGGGGGAGGAATGCAACTCACCAACTCATCAGAGCAGCGATGGAAGTAGTAATGATGGTAAAGAGAAAGGGATGATACTTCCCGACACAGAGAAAAAGAATCCACGCTAGAAGGAAGAGAAGGGTCATTGATGAGCGTTATTGCCTTACATTTAACTCTATCAAGGAGATAACTATAAGATAAATCACCCCATATGTGCAAGCAGTATAAGCAGGGTCAGAGAAGACCTTTATAGAATTTTAGTAACTTTTGAGAGGAAATGTAACGAAGAAAACTAAACAGAGCTCCCATTTTTTTGGATGCAGATTTAGAAATTTGGATTATGTGATTCCTACAAGACAAGTTAGAAGTTATATGGATTTATTATGCGTTAATATAATTAAAAGTATAAAATTCGTTAGTTTTCAAGACAATAGGGCTATCAGGAGGAGAAGATAAAGAGATAACCAGAAACTGTGTTTTGGAGGTATTAAATTTAACTAAATTTGGGGTCCCCCACTCAGATACTCTGTAAATCAGAGATGAGAGTTGAAGAAAGAGTGATGAAAGACTAATTACAAGTAACAGATGAAGGTGTGCAGAGAAGGCAGAGGAAAAATGAAGGGTAGAATCATCGGCAAAGGCGTGGACAAGAGAGGAGGATAGGGACTGAAGAAGATCGTTGATGAAGAGAAGGAACAGAGTAGGTGAAAGAGCACAGCCCTGTAGAACACCACTGGTAACTGGTTATAAGCTATACTCTGCACCATCAACAATCACAGATATAAAATGGCCAGTAAGAAAACTGAAATTCTGAGAACAGAGAGAAGGGGCAAACCCATATGCAGAGAGTTTGGCCAACAGAGCATTTTGCCAGATTCTTTCAAAAGCATTAGAGATATCAAGGGTAATGATTAAGGATTCTTCATAGTTCCACAGAGAAGATGATCATGCATGAGTAAGATGGGACAGGAGGTCACCAGTGGATCTTGCAGTGTGGAAGCCATGATGATGACCGGAAAAAATGAGTTACAATTAACATGTGCCAAGGAGTGAGAATTTAGAAAAATTTCAAATACTTTAGCAATAGCAGAAGCTAGAGTAATATGTCATTTGTTGGAAGAAATAGATTGATCACCCTTCTCAGAAACAGGTTGAGCTAGAGCATGCTTCCAAGATGATGGATAGATACTGGTTGAGAGATTGAGGTAAAATATATGACAAAGCACGGGAGTTAGTTCATCTGCAAACTTAAGGAACCTTGCAGGGATACCGTCGGGTCCAATTACCGTGTTCGTCTTTTGAGAGCAGAGAACCTTATGGAATTTGAGTGAAAAAAGAATAAGGGAGGGCATAGGGTAAGAGAAGGGTAAAGTACGAGGGACAGGTGCACTTGAATCACTTACAAGAAAGTTGGCAGAAAAATGAGAGCCAAAGAGAGTGGTCTTGTCAGTTGGAGAGTAAAATATAGAACCATAAGTGCAAATGAGAAGGGGGAAAGCTTGAGTTACAGAGGTTTATGGAAAATTATTTGGCTAAAGAGCAAAAATATTTATCAGTGAGTGAGGAGTTAAAGTCATCAACTTTCCTTCTTAAAAAGGGAATTATAATTTTTTTAATCTGAGCAGGGCAATAATTTCTAGCTGAATTGAATAGCCTTGGAGCAGGCACAGTGAAGCTAAGAATTACGAGGAAAAATAATTTTCACGGAGGAGAGGATGATAGCCTCCATTCATGAGGTTATGATCTCAGCATCTTTTAGGGCTACCTGAACAAGGTATCCGATCTGAAAGCAGTAGTCATCCCACGGGAAGTTAAAGAGAAAGTTATGCAAAGTGTCATGCTGGGAACGCTTGAAGTTCCGAAAATGGCACTGAGTAGGAGGAACTGCTGCAAGGGAAGGAAAAATGGATGAGATTGATATCAAAGAGTGGTCAGATTTACCCAGATGGGAAAGTACAGAATATGATTTGCTTGAATGATTAGAAGTAATGAATAGGCAAAGGTGTTAGTTACATAGTCATGGCAATCAGGAAGACTAATAGGATATTTGATAATCTGCTTCAAATCATGAGTAATTGAGAAAGCAAAGGATGCACTTCCTCCCACATCAGTGTGAGACGAATGAAGCCACTCACTGAGTGTGTACACTGAAGTCTTAAATATAGAGAACTTGAGCATAAAGCTAAGGAGATAGCAAGGACTCATGGCAAGAGGACAGATAATCAAAGAGGGACACAAAGTCAGTGGAGTTAGGAGAGCAGTAGCAGAAGCAGAGAAATACAGTGGTAGTGGAGAGGTAGATCTTCAGCAAGAGAATATCAAAGTCAGGAAATTCAAGGTCCATGAGCCTTGCAATAGGAGTGTTATGTTACAGTAGGCACAGACCCCACCGTCCGTTGAAGATTTGCTTGGGGATCGGTGTAGAATTTTCAACAGTTCTGCTGTGGGGCTAGTGGACAACTGCAATTTTCCAGAACACCTTTTATGAACATGTTGAACAGTTCCATCTGCTTTAAATTTGTCTCTGATGCTGAGTCAAGTTGGTGGATCTGTTTGAAACGCCTTTTGTACTCTTATTGCCCTTCATCTACGTTCTCGCATTTCCAGTTATTTTACATTTCTTATTGCAGATTTTCATAAAATTATTACTATTGGCTTCATTATTTCTTTTTTGAACAGTATTGCCATTTTTTCTGTTATTATTAATAGTATTCGTACTTCTTGTGGCTAGAAAGTTTTGTTTGAATTCCCCTTTAACTAAATTATTATTATTATTATTATTATTATCATTCAGAGATATATTTGTAAAAGAGAGAATCTATGTATCGTTCCCCCTTTGGAAGTGCGAAAATCATCTCTTCCGTACTTTTGTCGGAGCGAAGTCACGATCTTGGGACAACACATTGAAATAATTTCCTTTTTGAAAACCCTTGTCTTGCTTCTCCCATTACTTCAATTCAGTTGCATCAGAAGAAAAAGAGTGAAGTATTATTATTCAAAATGTGTATGCCGATTTTTAGGGCACCTATATATTAGTTCTGGCTTTATATTAGCTGTGTGGTTATAGTTCCTGTTGGGAAAGGGAGATATGGTAACCACGAGGATGCAAACAATAATAAAAAGTTGAGATTTTGCAACAGTTGAGTCTGTTACTCCGGTCTCCAAAAAGCTATCTAATTGCTTGGAACTTACTGAAAGGGGTAACTTGAACTAATTTTGCCTTCTGGAAGAAAGACTGAAATTGCTGTTAATAGCAGCAATATTAATTTGTTTTCAACTCCTCAATCCAGATCCCAAAAACACACAAGAAATGTGCTTTTATCTTACATGAAAGCTATTTTGTAGGTATATCTCCATAAACGTCAGTGAAGGGGACCTAGACGATATTAAGTGAAGTAATATCTCAAGTGATAGAAATGAATTCGAAGTACTCACCGTGGCTCAAGCGGTAGCGTTCGCAACTCTGGGGCATCAGGTCGAGGGTTCGTGCCCCGTCACGGTCTGAGGTTAGACAGGGCATGCACTCAGAGAAACGATTACATCTGCTAAAACAAGTCCTTCGCAAGAAAGCAACCGTCCTAGCCCTTGGTAGAAAAGAACCGGAACAATAGAAATTAATTCGAAATTCGGCTATTGGTAACGTCATAGAGGAAGATCCCATCAGCTGTTTCTTCAGGGAATATTTTCAAAGTTTATTACGGTTGAATGGAGATTCTACTTACATGCCAGCATGATACTATTATGGGGCGAGGGATTAGGTTAGACTTGCATTTTGATCTATTCTGTGCAGTGTCCGCGAAAGTCAGTAATATACGATGAAATAAAATTGATGGAGTTCAACCCCTGGCTGTTGTTTTTGTTGTTCCTGTTGCTGCTGCTATTATCAATGTTGTTGTTAATGGTGCTGCTAATGCTGCTGCTGTTGCTGCTGTTGCTTTTGTTGTTGGTGTTGTTGCTGCTGCTGTTGTTATTATTGTTACTACTACTACTACTACTACTACTTTTAGTAATAATAATAATAATAATAATAATAATAATAATAATAATAATAATAATAATAATAATAATAATAATAATTATTATTATTATTATTATTATTATTATTATTATTATTATTATTATTATTATTATTTTTATTATTATTATTATCATTATTATTATTATTATTATTATTATTATTATTATTATTATTATTATTATTAAACTCTCGAAGGGTGAATGTCGGACTATGAGTACAGCGCAAGCAAATAAGTAAATAAGTAAGTAAATAAGCAAGTAACTACGTAAGTAAGTAAGTGAATATGGTCTTATATTTTTCTAACAGCTATAGCCCTTACTTAGGCGTCGACTGTTCGACCTCGAGGTATGAATCTAAGCAGGTTCTGGACCCCTGGTGGAGTGTCAACATGTATACAGAATATCGCGTTCATTCCATCAACATTCTCCTGGACAGCTCACACCTCAATGAATTCATAGATGTCATTGTAAGTTACTCCCTGAATTTATTTTTTTTTTTTTTTTTAAGTTTTACGTGTTACTATTAGCCCCATTTGGGGTGGAATCAGACAGGCTGAGGTTGGGGAGTAACGGCTTGAAGAGTCTTTCTTCGGGCAAGGTTATTTCCATATGCCTAAATTAACACCGAATATTCTGGCGTAGTCGCTACGCATCTCTTGCTATCCCCTTTACATTTGACAAGTCACAAACCTCCCCATATCTTTTTCTTTTTGCTCTCTTTTTCCTCATATTTGCTACACTTATGAAAGGTCCACAGCTTATGGTCCCCAGTACCCGGCATAGAGGGGTGCTATGAATTTCCAGAGATCTTGTTGACTCCACTATTGGCGTGAGGGTAGACACGCTTGGTGGTTGTAATGGTTCTGCCCTTAACCTTGCACCTCTTGATAGATCAGCTTCGTTCACTCTCCACTTTTCTCACATCCGTAGTCTGAACTCCAATCTTTTGTCTGTTGAACTGCACTTAAATACATCCCTGCCTAACCTCCTCTTCCTATCTGAAACCCAGCTACATAGCCGAGCTTCCACTGACCCATGTCAAATCTCTCACTATAAGCCAGTGTTTCTCAACATTTTTTAAATCAGGGCTCACTTGTAAAGTAATCAAAACTCAGAGGCGCACTTAATATATCAATATATGTGATAAGCATACTCTCATTTCCTTATCAATACATCTAATATTTGAACTACTTTTACATTTAATGTTGGTAAATGCAGAAAATCCTAATTCACAGAGGTATGATGTGGAGAACTGCAATAGAATATTTAGTGCTTTACGAGCTATTGATAGATATTTTTTTTTTATGGAAATCCAAACTTGATGAATGTTCATCTCTTTATATTAGGTTTTTAAGTCCCTCTCGGTACTTAGGTCAAAGGATTACCTCCTATTCCTGTACTCAAACGTCATTATAGCTGCTTCTCACATGCTTTAGGACGTGTTGTTCCAAGATTTTATATCAACCATTCACGAGAGAGAGAGAGAGAGAGAGAGAGAGAGAGAGAGGAGAGAGAGAGAGAGAGAGAGAGAGAGAGAGAGAGAGAGAGAGAGAGAGAGAGAGAGAGAGAGAGAGAGAGAGAGAGAGAGAGAGAGAGAGAGAGAGATAATGACTGATTTAAATCCCTTGAAGAAGGAAAGAGGGAAAGAATTATCCATTCCTTTTTAAAAATTAAGGATATGAGCATCCACTTTAAAATATCAAACGATAAAGACTTGACTCAGACACGGGAGCCACGTGCCTATCCGTAGATTTTTTTTAGAAATACAGATTTTTTTTATATATAAAAATCATTAATTAATCTGTCATTAACTTGGGGCACACCTGGCTACCTTTCATGGCACATCAGTGCCCCCGGGCACACAGGTTAATAAACGTTGCCATAAGCTGTATACTTGTTTCCCTTCCAAAGGTGGGGTCTGTGCCTACTGCAACACAAACACTCCTATTGCAAGGCTCAAGGAACTTGAATCTCCTGACTCTAATGTTCTCTGGCTTAAACTCTATCTCTTCGCTACCACTATATTCCTTTGCTTCTACTCCTGCTCTCCAAACTCCTGGACTTTGTGTCTCTCCTTGAATATATATCCTCTTGCCATGCGACCTTGCTATCTTCTTACCCACACACTGAAACTCTTTATACTGAGGACTTCATTATACACCACAGTGAGTGACTTAATTCTTCTAAGACTGATGTGGGGAGAAGTAAGGCCCTTGCTTTCTCTATTACTCATGATCTAGAGCAGATTATCAAACGTTCTACTCGTGTTCCTGATCGACACAAACATACAGTCAACACACTTGACCTATTTCTTACTTCTAATCCTTCAAACTACTTATATTGAGTGCTTTCCCCTCTTTGTACATCTGGCCATTCTTTGATCTTCCATTTTTACTCCCCTTCCATCGATTACTCCTACTCAGTGGGGCCTTTGGCACTTTCAGCATACCCAATGTGAAGATTTGTGTAATTTCCTCTTTGACTTCCCATGGGATGACTACTGCTTCCAGTCCCGCAATCCTGATTAGGTATCCATAAAAGTTGCGGAGATCATAACCTCGGGAATGAAGGAGTTCATCCCCTCCTCTATGAAAACTTTTTCTCCCCCTAATCATTGGTTTCACTATGCCTGCTCCATGGCTATTTAGGCAAGGAATAGGGTACACTGGTCATACCAAGCCCCTCCTTCTGATCTAACTCGCTCCGCTTTTATTTTAACTATGAATTGCTGTACTGCTCATATTCAGTCTAAAGTTTCCTTTATAAGAAGGAAAGTTGATGTCCTTAACTCCTCTCCCACTGCAATGTTTCTGGTCCTTAGCCAAAAACCTTTCTAAAATTTTCTGGGACTCAAGCTTCCCACCTCTCATTCTTTCTGATGGTTCTATGACTTGCTCTCTCACTGACAAAGCCATTCTCTTTGGCTCTCATTTTCTGCCAACTCTTCTGTAAACGATTTTACCTCTCCTGTTTCTCATTCTTTACCCCTTTCTAAGCCTATGCCCTCCCTCATCCTTTCTTCACATAAAACTCATAAGATTCTTTGCTCGCTAAAGACAAACAAAACATCTGGTCCCCATGGAATCCCTGCAAGATTTCTTAAGGAGTTTGCAGAAGAACTGGCTCTCGTGCTTTGCCATCTGTTTTGCCTCAGTCTATCAATCAGTATCTATCCTTCATCTTAAAAGCTCTATTACATTATCAGTCTCGACCTCCAACTCGAGCTCCTTACTCAGGGCAACTACATTATTGGTGACAGCCTCAACTGTCTCCTCAAAGTCTCGGAAGTCATTCACAAAATAGAGGCACAGTTTCTTCCATACCCCATTCATGTTCGTCTGCTGCACTTCCTCCCAAGCATCAGCAATATTCTTCAAAGCATGAAGAATATTGCACGACTATCAGAAGTCCTTGAGAGACAATTTTTTGTCCTTTTCAGTTGATCTGAGAGCCATAGCAATTGTCCTTTGAAGGGAGTAGGCCTTGAAAAAGGGAATGGCCCCCTGACCCATTGGCTGTAACAATGCAGTCGTATTAGGCGGAAGGTAAGCCACCTTGGCAATAGGGTGAAAGTCATCCAAATGGGGAGGGTGATCAGAGCCACTCTCCAGCAATAGTAACATCTCAAAGGGCAGACCCTTTAAGGTACAGTCCCTCTCCTCTTCAGGCACTAAATGGTTACTGAACCAGTCCTCAAATATTTGAAGGGCTATCCAAGTACCTGGTATAGAGGGGTGCGAAGAATCTCCGGGGTTCGTGTTGACTCCACCATTGGCTTGAGGGCAGACGTGCCTGGTGGTAGTAATGATTCTGCCTTTTACCTTGCATCTCCCAATAGATCTGCTTCTTTCAGTCTTCACTATTCTATCATTCGTGGGCTGAACTCTAATCTTTCATCTGTGGAACAGCACTTGGGTATTATCCTCCCTAACCCCCTCCTCCTGTCTGAAACCCAGCTGTCTATACATACTACCACTGACCCATTTCAAATCTCTCACTATAATCTGCATACTCGTTTTGTTCCAAAGGTGGGGTCTGTGCCTACTGCAACACGAACACTCCTATTGCGAGGCTCATGGACCTTGAATATCATGACTTTGATGTTCTCTGGGTTAAAATCTATCTCTCCACTACCACTATTTTCCTTTGCTTCTGCTACTGTTCTCCAAACTCCACCGAGTTTGTGTGTTTTTTTTTAATATCTGTCCTCGTGCCATGAGTCCTTGCTATCTTCTCACCCGGTGTCACACTCATAAAAAAAGCCATCTTGTTCGAGTTCCAGACAACTGGAAGTCGATCTTCCCAAATGCCCTTGAGTGCATTTGGGTTTTCAGCCAAGTAAACAAACAAGGGCTTCAACTTACGGTCTCCAGAAGTATTAAGCCCCAAAAGCAAAGTCTGTATCTCCTTGCTGACTTTATGGCCTGATACTGTCTCCTCCTCCTTGGTGAATTATGTACTACTAGGCATACGCTTCCAGAATAAGCCAGACTCATCCACGTTAGATACTTTTTCGGCAAGGTACTCCCCCCTAATTATTTCTGCTAAGACACTGGGAAACCATCTTGCTGCTTTATCATCACCACTAGCAACTTCACCTTGCACCCTTAGGTTATGCCAATTAGAACAAACCTTAAAACAGTTAAGCCAACCTCTACTGGCCACAAGCTCTTCACCTGCCACCCTAACCCCTTTTCTCTTTTCAAGGCTTCGAACAATATATTAACCTTTTCATGTTTTACCAAAAGGCTAACTGGGATATGCAGTCGATTCTTGTCATCTAGCCAAAGCACTAATAATCTCTCCATCTCAATCATAAGGCGACTATGCTGCTTAGTGATCACAGTGGACATCACAGGAGTAAAACCTCTCACATGGTCACGGATGCGATCATTGTCTTTGATGATCGTGGCCAGGGTTGTACGAGACAAGCCTAGAGTGTGGCCAATGTTTGTAGTAGTTTCTCCCTTTTACAAGCGGCTTACTATTTCATCTTTAATTGTCATCGTGAAGGTTTTTCTTTTCTTCATAGCACTGCCATCAGAACTATCACCACTACACATGGGAGACATTGTAATTTTAGTAACGAGCGAACTCGAGTGAAACGAACGAGAGAGCAGATGAACACGAGGCACAATATGGCAGGCGAGAGTAAACTGAGTGGTTGTTCTTCTTCCTATTTTAATGCTGCATGATGCCATATTCTTACACGATGCTTAACAAACTATTTCTCATAAAATCATTTTATGGCCATGTGCTTGGTCCAGGCACCAAAACAACACTGACACAAAGAAAAAGTATCTGCTTAAAGACAATGCCGAAATATGAATATGATATATAATAGGAAAAGAACAGACTGAAAGAATGGCCAGAGTAATGAACACCTAGAAATATGGCAGGATTAGGCCATGGGATGACGATAAATTAGCTTTTTGAAGGAAGAAAAATCATAAGAGTTAGGGAAGACAGAGGGAGGAGGAGAGTTCCAGAGTATGGAGGAGGAAGGAAAATATCGGTAACTGCACCTACCAATACTGGAACTGCATATATGCATACAGCACCTGTGTGACGAGGCTTCTTGGCGCGTGTTACACGTATTTGCCAGTGGAGGAGGAATGCAACTCACAAACTTATCAGTAAGCAAATAAATAAACCAGAAGACTTTTATAATTCCCATTTTTCAGGTCTACATCGGTGACCAATCTCAGGCTCCATCAGGTGGGGATTTTACAGCTCTAACCCAACTTACAAAATATGAAGGACCCTACACTCAAGTTCAATGGTTAGTGGCCAAAATTATTTTATGCACAAGTGTAACATATAATGCCTAAAGAACGTAGATGCTCTCTAACGAAAAGTGTAAGCTAGCTTAATACGTTGTGTTTCCACACCTTGCAACAAAGACCTTTGTCTCTTTTTAAACTTAATCTAATCATGTTATGGACTCGAGATACAACTGTGATGGGCAGTTAACAGCGACTGGTTTACAAATACTCGAAGTTAACCTTTAATTATATTTTTATATGTGACTGATTTCCCCTACATCACTATTTTTTCTTTTGTAAGACTGTATACTTTCATATGCCCCAATGTTACACTGCGATATATACTCGACATCTTCTTTAAAACTGCATAATTTCTTCATACCTATTCTGGTATTCAAGCATTCCCTAATATGCATCTTTTCTACAGTGCAATATATTTAAAAATATGTTAGAATAATAAAGATTTATTTCAATATTCCTGAATCTTCTCAGGAGAAGGGTTATATGTCTATCTTTAGACTTGATGTTTTCTTTCCAAAATGTATTGAAATTACTTCATTCTTCCCAAGGTCAAACAAAGTTTATGATCCTTATACCACTGCCGACTGAGTTACATTCTGCAATTTCATAGCATTAAGATAATCAGGACGACTTTTCTTGTAATCATGACTCCTTATTGCACTAAAAACTATACTACTATTAAAATCCCTTGTCATATATCGATTTTCTCCAAAGCTATATGCATATCTTTTAAATATCCATTACTTTGCAGACCTGTAAACACTGTATTTTTCTTTAGGATTTGATCCTTTTTAAGGTTTTTCTAATACTAATGATTTCTCTTTCCCCAGCAGTCTGGTGCACATTTTAAATTTCTTATAGTAATATGATCCTTTATAAAGTTTTCCTAACACTTATGATTGCTCATTCATCCGCAGGCTGAACTACACATTGGACCCTCCCATGATGATCCAGTACGTGGGCATAAAACGATTTTTATCAAATGGCAGACTCGTATTTGGAGAAATGGAGGCTCAAGGAGAGTTAGAAGATATGATCCCATAAAATGAGGACAGGCAGCTGTCCACGAAAAGTCAATTTCTTGTGAAACTGAACCGCCTGTTGTTAAAAAAAAAATAATAATAAAGAATCAAGGAAAGAAAATAATGATGTATTAAGCAACTCAAATACCAACATATGTTAATTATATGTGACAATTATGTAAACTTTATCATTTAATGTGGGTATCCTCTTTATCTGCTGTTATTGAACATCTATGCATTGCTAGCACTCTATGAAAAAAATTTCTTTTTTTGTATGAGGGATTATTTGATTGACAATACTTCTATTTACTCCCCAGTTCCTGAGAATAAAATGTAAAGTTACTTTTTTTTTCTCATCTTTCTCACCATACGCCTGAGTAGATAGTTCTTTATCTGTCAGTCGGCTGACCATGTTTGGTCAGCCATGCGTTGCTTGAGCAAAGAAGTTTTCTTCCAGTGTCTTGCTAGGACTATCCTGGAAACCCTCCCCATTTATCCAGGCTTGGGACCAGTACTTATCTAAGCCGGTCAACTTAACCCAGTGGCCTTTTTTTGTTATTGCCATTTATTACTAAACTGCATAGAAAGGAGAGAACTTTATAACCAAAAAGCCATGATTACTGAAGCCCATAATCCAATACGAAGGGATATTTAATTAAGAGTAGAGTCAATCTTCCCTGGATTGTTTTTGTTTATTAAAGTGTTTGCTATATGCCTGTCATAATAACAGATACTTACAACTCTGTTTCGGATTCTCAAGGTAGCAGCAACCTTTTTTCTAAATTTAGTATATTTTAGTTTGTTTGCAATTTTTCCCCCAATTTAGCAAGTGGGTATATGGTTAGTTTGATACTTTTGCTTTCACATTCATTGTATCATAATATTTTTCTCTCATTTTTCAGTCATACCTTCACAGCTTAGATAATTTCTCTGAGGAATTTTCATGTCCAAAATTTAATTATTTTTTGTGTTAATTTTTAATTTGCATTTATTCTGATTTTCTGTCTTTATAAGCATTCAATAAAGTTTATTTGCCTCTTTTGATGTTATTTTCCTTTAATGTGAAAACAATTTTTCTCAATAATAATAACTGAGTACACTGATATTCCCAAAGAGTGGCCCACGTAAATGAGAAAAGAAGAAGAAGAAGAAGAAGAAGAAGAAGAAGAAGAACAACAACAACAACAACAACAACAACAACAACAAACAATCAAACAAACAAACTGCTATTTCCATTTGGCAATGGGTATTCTTTAACAAAACTAAGAATACACTTATACGTAGATATGTAATTGAACTAATAAGTAAGAAGGTAGTACATACACTAAACAGAAATACAGTATAGCATTCCTAGAAAATCAAGATTACCTTGAGTTAACAGATACGTATAAAAAAATTATAATAATAACAATCATAATAAAAATGTTAACAATAATGTTAATAATAAAGCAGTAATAATAACGCTCGATACAGGATCGTTATTATCTATCAATTACTGATATTCACTATTAGTAATAACAAATTAAGAAGGCACGGGATTTCAAAGAAAACAGCCGCCTTTTTCTTCATCTCTATATTCTTCGTAAAAACAATACAATCTTATAAACAAAATAAAGTATTCTAACATTTGACAAAAACAGTTTTTCTTTTACATCAATAAATCATAAATATTATTTTCATAATCTTCCTAATTAACTAGCAAAGTATAAATAATTACCTAATAAATTATTACTATGAATAAAGTGCAAAAAATCATATGTGAAATAATTTAGGAACATTTGAAGGTCTGCAAACTAAAGAAAACGGATGCCAGCTGATGCTTAAATAAAGCGTAAACAAAACTAAAATAAATAACTTTGCATGATTATAAATATTATATTTGAC